>JACCGJ010025079.1:0-107140 GCA_013407085.1 Atriophallophorus winterbourni
TAAAAAGTGAGTTGGACCGGGCAAAATGGGGTATTTTTTGGCGTATTTCTTACACACTATTTTTTAATAAATTTGGGAGTTTCAACTCCAAATTCGAGTCTTTAAATCCTTTTCTTTTTTCTTTCTGGGCCCTCTGTTTTGAACAGGGAAGCCGAATATTTTGTATTTTGAACCTTGCAAAAATGGGGGGCCTAAATGGAGCATGAAAAAGTGATAAAAAATACATACTATATTATATAGTAATATACAATAGGATAAAAATCTTGTGTTCACGAAAATCCAGTGTGGTGGGAAGATTTCATCTCCTATGGCTAGTTGTGAGCAAAATAGTTGGAACCCTAACTTTGGGGGTGAAAAATTTGCTACAAAATTAAAAAATTATTTTGAAAGAATCTATAATTTTGAGTTTTATGCGGTAAAACTCCTTCTCCTGAAGTGGGAACTGCCTGGCTAAACTTGAAGAAAAATGTTGTAAGGTGGGACCCTAACGAACTTAAAAAAATGAGTTTGACCAGGCATAATGGGGTATTTTTTTGTGTATTCTTTACACACTATTTTTTTAATAAATTTAGGAGTTTCAACGCAAAATTCGAGTCTTTAAATCCTTTTCTTCTTTATTTTCTGGTTCCCCTGTTTTGAACAGGGAAGCCGAATATTTGGTTTTTAAACCTTGCAAAAATGGGGGGCCTAAATGGTGCATGAAAAAGTGATAAAAAATACATACTATATTATATAGTAATATATAATAGGATAAAAATCTTGTGTTCACGAAAATCCAGTGGGGTGGGGAGATGTCATCTCCTCTGGCGAGTTGTGATCAAAATAGTTTGAACCCTAACTTTGGGGGTGAAAAATTTGCTACAAAATTAAAAAAAATTATTTTGAAAGAATCTAAAATTATCAGTTTTATGCGGTAAAACTCCTTCTCCTAAAGTGGGTTCTGCCTGGCTAAACTTGAAGAGAAATGTTGTAAGGTGGGACCCTTACGCACCTAAAAAAGTGAGTTTGACCGGGCATAATGGGGTATTTTTTGTGTATTCTTTACACACTAATTTTTTAATAAAATTAAGAGTTTCAACCCCAAATTCGAGTCTTTCAATTCCTTTCTTTTTTCTTTCTGGGCCTCCCGTTTTGAACAGGGGAGACGAATATTTTGTATTTCAAAACTTGCAAAAAGGGGGGGCCTAAATGGTGCACAAAAATGTGATAAAAAATACATACTATAATATATAGTGATATATAATAGGGAAAAAATCTTGTGTTCACGAAAATCCAGTGTGGTGGGGAGATTTCCTCTTTTCTGGCGAGTTGTGAGCAAAATAGTTTCAACCCTAAATTCGGGGGTGTTAAAATTTGCTACAAAATTCAAAAAACATTATTTTGAAAGAATCTTAAATTTTGAGTTTTATGCGGTAAAACCCCCTCTCCCAAAGTAGGTTTTGCCTGGCTCAACTCGAAAAAAATTATGTGAGGGAAGACCCTTACGTATTTAAAAAAAATGAGTTTGATCGGGCAAAATGGGATATTTTTGTGTATTCTTTATTACTATTTTTTATTACATTTGGGAGTTTCAACGCAAAATTCGAGTCTTTAAATCCTTTTCTTTTTTATTTTCTGGGCCCCCTGTTTTGAACAGGGAAGCCGAATATTTTGTATTTTAAACCTTGCAAAAATGGGGGGCCTAAATGGTGCATGAAAAAGTGATAAAAAATACATACTATATTATATAGTAATATATAATAGGATAAAAATCTTGTGTTCACGAAAATTCAGTGTGGTGGGGAGATGTCATCTCCTCTGGCGAGTTGTGAGCAAAATAGTTTGAACCATAACTTTGGGGGTGAAAAATTTGCTACAAAATTAAAAAAAAATTATTTTGAAAGAATCTAAAATTTTGAGTTTTATGCGGTAAAACCCCCTCTCCCAAAGTGGGTTTTGCCTGGCTAAACTTGAAAGAATGTTGTGAGGAGGGACCCTTACGTACTTAAAAAAGTGAGTTTGACCAGGCAAAAAGGGGTATTTTTTGTGTATTCTTTACACACTAATTTTTTAATAAAATTAAGAGTTTCAACCCCAAATTCAAGTCTTTCAATTCTTTTCTTTTTTCTTTCTGGGCCTCCTGTTTTGAACAGGGGAGCCGAATATTTTGTATTTCAAACCTTGCAAAAGGGGGGGCCTAAATGGTGCACGAAAAAGTGATAAAAAATACATACTATAATATATAGTAATATATAATAGGGAAAAAATCTTGTGTTCACGAAAATCCAGTGTGGTGGGGAGATTTCTTCTTTTCTGACGAGTTGTGAGCAAAATAGTTTCAACCCCAACTTCAGGGGTGTTAAAATTATCTACAAAATTCAAAAACAAATTATTGTGAAAGAATCTTAAATTTTGAGTTTTATGCGGTGAAGCCCCCTCTCCCAAAGTGGGTTTTGCCTGGCTAAACTTGAAAGAATGTTGTGAGGAGGGACCCTTACGTATTTAAAAAAACTGAGTTTGACCGGGCAAAATGGGATATTTTTGTGTATTCTTTATAACTATTTTTTAATACATTTGGGAATTTCAACGCCAAATTCGAGTCTTTAAATCCTTTTCTTTTTTCTTTCTGGGCCCCCTGTTTTGAACAGCGAAGCCGAATATTTTGTATTTTAAACCTTGCAAAAATGGGGGGCCTAAATGGTGCATGAAAAAGTGATAAAAAATACATACTATATTATATAGTAATATATAATAGGATAAAAATCTTGTGTTCACGAAAATCCAGTGTGGTGGGAAGATTTTATCTCCTATGGCTAGTTGTGAGCAAAATAGTTTGAACCCTAACTTTGGGGGTGTAAAAATTTGCTACAAAATTAAAAAATTATTTTGAAAGAATCTAAAATTTTGAGTTTTATGCGGTAAAACTCCTTCTCCTGAAGTGGGAACTGCCTGGCTAAACTTGAAGAAAAATGTTGTAAGGTGGGACGCTAACGAACTTAAAAAAGTGAGTTTGACCGGGCATAATGGGGTATTTTTTGTGTATTCTTTACACACTATTTTTTAATAAATTTAGGAGTTTCAACGCAAAATTCGAGTCTTTAAATCCTTTTCTTTTTATTTTCTGGGCCCCCTGTTTTGAACAGGGAAGCCGAATATTTTGTATTTTAAACCTTGCAAAAATGGGGGGCCTAAATGGTGCATGAAAAAGTGATAAAAAATACATACTATATTATATAGTAATATATAATAGGATAAAAATCTTGTGTTCACGAAAATCCAGTGTGGTGGGGAGATGTCATCTCCTCTGGCGAGTTGTGATCAAAATAGTTTGAACCCTAACTTTGGGGGTGAAAAATTTGCTACAAAATTAAAAAAAATTATTTTGAAAGAATCTAAAATTATCAGTTTTATGCGGTAAAACTCCTTCTCCTAAAGTGGGTTCTGCCTGGCTAAACTTGAAGAGAAATGTTGTAAGGTGGGACCCTTACGCACTTAAAAAAGTGAGTTTGACCGGGCATAATGGGGTATTTTTTGTGTATTCTTTACACACTATTTTTTAATAAATTTAGGAGTTTCAACGCAAAATTCGAGTCTTTAAATCCTTTTCTTTTTTCTTTCTGGGCCTCCCGTTTTGAACAGGGGAGCCGAATATTTTGTATTTCAAAACTTGCAAAAAGGGGGGGCCTAAATGGTGCACACAAAAGTGATAAAAAATACATACTATAATATATAGTGATATATAATAGGGAAAAAATCTTGTGTTCAAGAAAATCCAGTGTGGTGGGGAGATTTCCTCTGTTCTGGCGAGTTGTGAGCAAAATAGTTTCAACCCTAACTTCGGGGGTGTTAAAATGTGCTACAAAATTCAAAAAACATTATTTTGAAAGAATCTTAAATTTTGAGTTTTATGCGGTAAAACCCCCTCTCCCAAAGTAGGTTTTGCCTGGCTTAACTCGAAAAAAATTATGTGAGGGGGGACCCTTACGTATTTAAAAAAACTGAGTTTGACCGGGCAAAATGGGATATTTTTGTGTATTCTTTATTACTATTTTTTATTACATTTGGGAGTTTCAACGCAAAATTCGAGTCTTTAAATCCTTTTCTTTTTTATTTTCTGGGCCCCCTGTTTTGAACAGGGAAGCCGAATATTTTGTATTTTAAACCTTGCAAAAATGGGGGGCCTAAATGGTGCATGAAAAAGTGATAAAAAATACATACTATATTATATAGTAATATATAATAGGATAAAAATCTTGTGTTCACGAAAATTCAGTGTGGTGGGGAGATGTCATCTCCTCTGGCGAGTTGTGAGCAAAATAGTTTGAACCCTAACTTTGGGGGTTAAAAATTTGCTACAAAATTAAAAAAAATTATTTTGAAAGAATCTAAAATTTTGAGTTTTATGCGGTAAAACCCCCTCTCCCAAAGTGGGTTTTGCCTGGCTAAACTTGAAAGAATGTTGTGAGGAGGGACCCTTACGTACTTAAAAAAGTGAGTTTGACCGGGCAAAAAGGGGTATTTTTTGTGTATTCTTTACACACTAATTTTTTAATAAAATTAAGAGTTTCAACCCCAAATTCGAGTCTTTCAATTCTTTTCTTTTTTCTTTCTGGGCCTCCTGTTTTGAACAGGGGAGCCGAATATTTTGTATTTCAAACCTTGCAAAAAGGGGGGGGCTAAATGGTGCACGAAAAAGTGTTAAAAAATACATACTATAATATATAGTAATATATAATAGGGAAAAAATCTTGTGTTCACGAAAATCCAGTGTGGTGGGGAGATTTCTTCTTTTCTGACGAGTTGTGAGCAAAATAGTTTCAACCCTAACTTCAGGGGTGTTAAAATTATCTACAAAATTCAAAAACAAATTATTGTGAAAGAATCTTAAATTTTGAGTTTTATGCGGTAAAACCCCCTCTCCCAAAGTTGGTTTTGCCTGGCTAAACTTGAAAGAATGTTGTGAGGAGGGACCCTTACGTACTTAAAAAAACTGAGTTTGACCGGGCAAAATGGGATATTTTTGTGTATTCTTTATTACTATTTTTTAATACATCTGGGAATTTCAACGCCAAATTCGAGTCTTTAAATCCTTTTCTTTTTTCTTTCTGGGCCCCCTGTTTTGAACAGGGAAGCCGAATATTTTGTATTTTAAACCTTGCAAAAATGGGGGGCCTAAATGGTGCATGAAAAAGTGATAAAAAATACATACTATATTATATAGTAATATATAATAGGATAAAAATCTTGTGTTCACGAAAATCCAGTGTGGTGGGAATATTTCATCTCCTATGGCTAGTTGTGAGCAAAATAGTTTGAACCCTAACTCTGGAGGTGTATACATTTGCTACAAAATTAAAAAATTATTTTGAAAGAATCTAAAATTTTGAGTTTTATGCGGTAAAACTCTTTCTCCTAAAGTGGGTTCTGCCTGGCTGAACTTGAAGAAAAATGTTGTAAGGTGGGACCCTAACGTACTTAAAAAAGTGAGTTTGACCGGGCATGATGGGGTATTTTTTGTGTATTCTTTACACACTATTTTTTTAATAAATTTAGGAGTCTCGACCCCAAATTCGAGTCTTTCAATTTTTTTCTTTTTTGTTTCTGGGCCTCTTGTTTTGAACAGGGGAGCCGAATATTTTGTATTTTAAACCTTGCGAGAAGGGGGGCTTAAATGGTGCACGAAAAAGTGATAAAAATACATACTATATTATATAGTAATATATAATAGGGAAAAAATCTTGTGTTCATGAAAATCCAGTGTGGTGAGGAGATTTCATCTCCTCTGGCGAGTTGTGAGCAAAATAGTTTCGAACCTAACTCCGAGAGTGTAAAAATTTGCTACAAAATTAAAAAAATTATTTTGAAAGAATCTGAAATTTTGAGTTTGACGCGGTAAAACCCGCGGTAAAACCCCTTACTCTCTGAGTTTGACCAAAATGTATTATTTGTGTATTTTTTACACACTATTTTTTTTAATACATTTGGGAGTTTTGATTCGAGTGGCTGTTTTGAACAAAGCTTGAAAAAAATGAATTGCACGAAAAAGTGATAAAAAATGTAATATATAATCGGGGGACCCTTACGTACAAAATAGTTTGAACCCTAAAAAAAATTTGCTACAGTTTGACCGGGCAAAACTGAAGAAAAATGGTATTAACGTACTTTGTGAGTTTGACCGTATTTTTTACACACTATTTTTTCAATAAATTTGGGAGTTTTTCGAACCCCAAATTCGATTCTGTCAGTTCTTTTCTCTTTTCTTCTGGGCCTCCTGTTTTGAACAGTGAAGCCAAATATTCCGTATTTCAACCTTGCAAAAAGGGGGGCCCAAATGGTGCACGAAGAAGTGATGAAGAATACATACTATATTATATGGTAATATATAATAGGAAGAAAAAATCTTGTGATCACGAAAATCCAGTGTGGTGGGGAGATTATATCTCCTCTGGCGAGTTGTGAGCAAAATAGTTTGAACACTAACTTTGGAGGTGTAAAAATTCGGTACAAAATTAAAAAAAATTATTTTGAAAAAAATCTGAAATTTTGAGTTTGATGCGGTAAACCCCCTCTCCCAAAATGGGTTTTGCCTGGCTAAACTTGAAAAAAAATGATATAAGGAGGGACCCTAACGCACAGGAAAAAAGTGAGTTTGAACGGGCAAAATAGGATATTTTTTGTGTATTTTTTACACACTATTTTTTTTAATAAATTTGGGAGTTTTTAACCCCAAATTCGAGTTTTTTAACCCTTTTGTTTTTGTCTTTCTGGGCATCCTGTTTTAAAAAGGGGAGCCGAATATTTTAGTTTCTGAACCTTGCAAAAAATGAGAGAACCTAATTGGTGCACGAAAAAGTGATGAAAAATACATACTATATTATATAGTATTATATAATAGGGAGAAAAATCTCGTGTTCACGAAAATCCAGTGTGGTGGGGAGATTTCATCTCCTCTGGCGAGTTGTGAGCAAAGTAGGTTTGAACCCTAACTTTGGGAGTGTGAAAATTTGCTACAAAATTAAAAAAAATTATTTTGAAAAAAATCTGAAATTTTGAGCTTGATGAGGTAAAACCCCATCTTCCAGAGTGGGTTTTGCCTGGCTAAACTTGAAAAAAAATGTTGTGAGGGGAGACCCTTACGTACTTGAAGAAAAGTGAGTTTGACCGGGCAAAATGGGCTATTTTTGTGTATTTTCCACACACTATTTTTTTATACAAATTTGGGAGTTTTGAACATGTGAGCCAAATATTCCGTATTTCAGACCTTGCAAAAAGAGGTCACGAAAAAGTTTACATACTTCTTGTTCCTTTTATTCATAGTTGTGAGCAAAGTAGTTTGAACCCTAACTTTGGGAGTGTGAAAATTTGCTACAAAATTAAAAAAAATTATTTTGAAAAAATCTGAAATTTTGAGCTTGATGAGGTAAAACCCCATCTTCCAGAGTGGGTTTTGCCTGGCTAAACTTGAAAAAAAATGTTGTGAGGGGATACCCTTACGTACTTGAAGAAAAGTGAGTTTGACCGGGCAAAATGGGCTATTTTTGTGTATTTTCCACACACTATTTTTTTATACAAATTTGGGAGTTTCAACACCAAATTCGAGTCTTTCAATTCTTTCCTTTTTTCTAGGCATCCTGTTTTGAACGGGGGAGCCAAATATTTTGTATTTCAGACCTTGCAAAAGGGGGGGGGCTAAATGGTGCACGAAGAAGTGATGAAAAATACATATTATATTATATAGTAATATAAAATAGGGAGAAAAAATCTTGAGTTCACGAAAATCCAGTGTGGTGGGGAGATTCCATCTCCTCTGGCGAGTTGTGAGCAAAATAATTTGAACCCCAACTTTGGGGGTGTGAAACTTTGCTACAAAATCAAAAAAATTATTTTGAGAAAGTCTGAAATTTTGAGTTTGATGCGGTTAAATTTCCTCTCCCAAAATAGGTTTTCCTGGCTGAACTTAAAAAAAGAATGATGTAGGGAGGGACCCTTACTTACATGAAAAAAGTGAGTTTGACCGGGCAAAATGAGGTATTTTTGTGTATTTTCTTCACACTATTTTTTAATACATTTGGGAGTTTTTAACCCCGAAATCGAGTCTTTCAATCCTTTTCTTTTTTACTTCCTGGGCCTCCTGTTTTGAACAGGTAAGCCGAATATTTTAGATTTTAAACCTTGCAAGAATGAGAGAACCTGAATGTTGCACGAAAAAGTTATAAAAAATACATACTATATTATATAGTAATATATAATAGGGAAAAAATCTCGTGTTCAGGAAAATCCAGTGTGGTGGGGAGATTCCATCTCCTCTGGCGAGTTGTGAGCAAAATAGTTTGAACTCTTACTTTGTGGGTGTAAACATTTGCTACAGACTCAGAAAAAATTATTTTGAAAAAATCTGAAATTTTGAGTTTGATGCGGTAAAACCCCCATCCCAAAGTGGGTTTTGTTTGGCTAAACTCAAAAAAAATGTAGTAAGGGGAGATCCTTATGTACTTATAAAAAGGTGAGTTTGACCGGGCAAAATGGGGTATTTTTTCTGTATTTTTTACACACTATTTTTTTAATAAATTTGGGAGTTTCAACCCTTAAATTCGAGTCTTTCAATTCTTTTCTTTTTTCTTTCTGGGCCTCCTATCTGAAGAGGTGAATGTCTCTCCCTCAAAGGTATAATCTGTGATAGCTGTGGTTTTGGGCGTGATTAGGGGGTTTGGTGTTGTTTTATTGCTTTGTTGTGGTTTGGTTCGTTTATTTAGACTGTATATGGTTTCTGGTCGATTCTAACATACCCTGATTGCTTTGGAGCAGTTAAGTTTAATTTTGTTGTCGTGTAGCTTAATTATATCAGAGGGTTGTGATAAAACATATTTTGTTGCTCTGCTTGTCATGTTTACAGTAGATGCTGTATTTTCTTTGTCGGTTCTTGAAAGTCTTTGAGTAGTGGGTACTTTGGTGGGGCTAGAGTGGTGATAGCTTTTGTTTATTTAATGTTGCTGTTTCTTTTTAGGTTGGACGGTTTTATTCAAAGTTGTTTAAATTATGGTAGACTTTTGAATTCACTTTTTTGTTTGGATGTGATTTCTGTAGGTTTAATTGTCTTGACTTCACTTATAGGTTTTTGTGTGGTTTCTTATGGGGTTTGGTTTTTTTAAGTTAGATTTATGTTGTGTATTTTTTTAGTTTAGTGTTTGCCTGTTTGGGTTATATTAGATGTAATGTGGTTGTTTTTCAGTGGTGTTATGAGCTTTCTATTCTATTTTTATTATTTCCTTTGTTGTGGAGTTCTCCTTATCCAAGCGTTATGGTCCATACGGGTAACTTGTCTTCTATCTTCTCGGCAGAAGATTACTCATCTTGTTTGTTTTTATTTTGTTAGGGGGGTGGTTGGGTGATTTTAAATGCTTGCAGTGGGATTTTGGGGAAAATTGTTTTGAGTTATTATTTTTCTTAGGTGTTTTGTTTTTTAGAAAGTTTTTTTTTTCCGTTTCAAGCATGATTGCCAGTTGTTCATGCAGAGTCTAGGAGTTTGATTTCTGTCTGTTTAAGAGGCTACATCATGAAGTTAGGTCTTTTAGGCTTGTTTCGGTTTTGTTATAAGGTTTTATGTACGAGGGATTCATTTGTTTTTTTTATGTAGTTTGGTTGGTTGTTTTATCCATATTCTTTTTTGTTAGCTTTGTGCGAGTTGGATGTGGAACGTTGATTATCAATCTTAAGAATTTGTCATATTGTTTTGGTGCCTTTATGTTTAGTTGTTTGTTCTTTTGAGGATGTGGGGGTCGGTATTTTGTATAGAGTTGGTCATGGTGTTTCAGGTGGTTTAACTCTGATGGTTTTTTGGCTGGTTAATTGTTTTTCTGGGAGACGTTGTTGATATTTTTTAAGAAAGGTTTGATAGATTCTTTTTTGTTGTCTGTATTTTTAGTTTCTTGCTTGTGTTTAAGAGGTTCAGTGCCTCTCACCTTACAGTTTTTAGTGAGGTGGTGGTTTTTAGAAGTGTAAAAGTTGTTTCTTTAATAATGTGTTTAGTGTTTAGTGTTTATTTGTTCGTAAGGCCCCTGATATCTATTTGTTGTTAAGGGTGTTTGTGAAAATGTGTTTGTTAAAATTTTTTCTGGGTGGATTTTCGGGCTATGGGTTGTGATTTCTTTTGTTCTTATTTAGTTGTGTGGTAAGTGTTGTTGGGCATATTATTTTTTGGTTATAGGGGGGACTTGTTGTTGACCACAAGCTTACTTTTTAGCTTAAGCTCAAAGCATCGGTGTGAAGTGCTGGGGGTACACGTGTAGAGGTGGGAAAGGTAAGTTCAGTTAAACTGTGTGATTCATGATCAAACAATGCTTACAGACCTTTCCTATGAAGATTTTATTCATGTATTTTAGTAACATGTTTGTGAGCTATTGACTTTTGAAGATTCGTAAGTTGTGTAGAGAGATTTGACCAGACTTGGTGGATTTGTTATTCACTTTAGTTCCAAGTGACGATTTCAGTTCTTGAGCTTTGTCTTACTTTTGGATTTCTATACCTTTTGTTATTTTTATTTTTATACTTAGTCGTGTTCCGTTCCTCTTTGATTTTATATTTTACTCCTCCCTGCTATTTTGTTTTGTTATTTTGGTTCATGCTCCAATTTGTTATTCTCGTTTTGTAAAATTTAGTTTTTTAGCGTCATTATTTCGTCCCTATATTTTAGCAGGGTTTATAGTGGGTGTTTACAATAATGCTATGGAGGTGCTTAGGAGATTTATACGTCCTTTTATACTGGCGTTTCGTCCTATGTTAAAATTAGGAATTGTGAAGGAATGTTTTGATAGCTGATTTGGTGGCAAGATATTAAGGCTGTCTGATTTGAAGATCACCCTTTGTTCGGATAGGTGGGGGTTGAAGAGGTGTTTGAGCTTAGATATCAAGTTTTAGCGTGAGGCTTAAGTTGGTATGCGGGTGTTTTTGTACTAGTTATCCTATTTTCCTTGTATGAGTGCTTTGTTACCTGCTGCCAGAGAGCTATTATGTATTAATTGGCTAAGTTTGATGGGGGACTTTATATATAATTAAATGTGGTGGGTGGTTATCAGACAGTATTTATTTGTATAGGGGTATTTATAACGTTAGAGTTTTTCCCTTTCATGAGGTGGTTTTATAATATTTTGGAGTTTAGGACTTGAGATGTGAGTTGGTTTTTTGTCAGGGTTTCTGAAGTTTCCTTTTATATTGTTAGCCTATTATGTTTTGTCGGGCTGTTTGAGGATGGGGGTGTAATATCTTTGCTTTGTTTTGGGGGGTTCGTTGTTCTTTCTCATGAAATCTGAGTTCACAGAGGCAGTTGAGTTCGTTTTTGGTGTCATGTTGTGCTTTCTGGGAGTGTCACCTTGATAGTGGAGGCTTATTATTGTGAGTATTTGTTGGTTTGTTCTCTTTTTGTTTTGTATATTTTCTGGGTTAGTTTTGTTGTCTGGTATTTTACTCTGTGTATTTCAAGAGTTTCTTGGAGTTGCTTGTGTACTTTTTTCTTGTTGTTTGTATTGCACCTTTTTTCTATTTCCATAAGATTTTGAGGAGGGTTGTAATACGACATGCCCCAGGATTGATCGTCTTTGGTTGGTTAATCAATAGGTTGTCGGAGCAGCTATTTACTTGGTTTATTGTGGCAGGTTTGAAAACGGTTCAGGCCTGCCCCCTCTTATATGTATTTGTTTAGTAAGGGGAAGGCAAAATAGTTTGTTTGCTTCACACGCATTAGTTGGCTTATGTCCTTTTGTCAAACACAGGAGGGACTTTGTAGTTTATTAGGAATGTTTGTTTTGCTCACGAAAGGTGTTGGTGGGTTTCCAAAGTTCTAGCTACAATTAGTTTATTGTGGGAGAATGATAGCTTGTCGTGTTATCGGAGGGTAGGGAACCAGGGTAGGATGTTGGGTTTGTTAAGGGGCTTTTGCATTTTGTCAGGTTATTTGGTGTTCGTTTTAATTATAGGTCTGGTGGCTATGCTTGTGTTGAGTGAGCGCAAGTTGTTAGGATATATTCAACTACCCAAGGGACCTAAAATGGTAGGGTTTTTAGGGTTGTTTCAAAGTTTTGCTGATTTAATAAATTTGGTCTTGAAGTTTGAGGTTTGCTATTTTCAGATGCGCAGGGGCTTATCATTGTTGTGTGTGTTCATATTATTGTTGGTGTCTTGTGGCTATTGTGTGTTTTCAGGTTCTTACCTATTGTCATTAGGTGGTTAAGTGAGACTTCTTTGATTAGCAGTTTCAGGCGGCTTTGCGGGTTATGCTTTATTGGGTTTGGGTTGAGGTTGTTTTAAAAAGTATTCTTTGATAAGCTGTGCGCGTATTTCTCTTGGCTCTGTAACCTTTAAGGCCTTTTGAATGTGTTTATTAATCGTTGTAGGTATAGTGTGGGGTGACTATAGATGTTTCAGTGTCCGTAACAATGCATGGTTATGTGCCGCTTTTATGCCTATAGTTTATTTCTTTTGATTACCTGTTGTACGTCGTGAGTGTAAACGGACCCCCTTCGATTATTCGGAAGCCGAGAGCGAGCTTTTTAGGGGTTTCATGTTGGAGTATTCGGGGGTTCCTTCTACTCTTTTGTTCGCTTGTGAGTATTTATTAATCTTTTTCCTTGATTAAGGAGACTGTTATTTTATGGAGGGGTGTTGATTACGGATTTGAGTGTGTTTCATCGTTCATTTTTCATTAGGTGTCGTGGCACCTTGCCCCGAGTTCGTAATGATTACATTGTGAGTTTTTTGGGGAGTATATAATTCTTTTATTGTCTTTTATTCTTTTGATGTTTTTGTAGGTTCGTTCAGATTATACAAATTGTGGGGCTGTTAACTCTGAGAATGCCTATTGCTCTTGAACGAGAAGGCAGGTGGTAGTTTATATTCAGAATGCTAGCTTTGGGGGTTTGAGGTCTTTATGTCATCTGAAGGGGGCTGATAGGGCTGCTTCGCAGGTTGCTGTGATATAGCTATTGTGTGTTATATTCGCCGTTGGTATAGCTTAGAGCAGCTCAAGTGTAATGGAGCTTTTGTTTCTTATGCGAAAGGTGGTTTATTTACTCTGAGAATTGGGTTGTATACGGCTGTCCCGTTTATGTGTTTCTTAATTTCTTTCAGTGTTTTGTGTATTTTGGTGATTTTTTCAATTGCTTTTTATTGTTATTTTTGGAATTTGAATAACACTGTATTTTGTGAAGTCCGCTCCTGGTCTTCTCCTTTTAAGTGTGGGTTTCTGTCAGAGAAGGTTTTTGAAAATTATTTCAGATGCTCTTATTATATTTTATTAGTTTTTTTGTTTTTTTTGATTTGGAGGTTTCTTTGTTGTTGAAAATCCTCTTTTAACGTAATCTTTATAAGAAATTTGGTTTTTATTTTTTGTTTATTCTGATTTGGTGTTTGGGTTATTTTTTGAAGTTGAGTGTGGTTATTTAAAGTGGGGGGCTTAGTCTGGCGTGATGGATTTTTTTGTCGCTACCAACGATGATCGGAGTTTGGTTTTTCTGGTCTCTCTTAGGGAGTGTTTATAGGTTATTGAAGACTATTTATTTTCAAAATAAAAGGAGGCTTTAGGGTCTTACACTGATAGGGTTTGTTTTGGATAAATTATTTAATAAGAAATGATTAGGTTACGGTGGTTGGTTGTTTAGTTTAAACCATAGCCGGATTGGTGTGGTGTATTCTCTCATAGAGATATGCGAGAGTTTTTTAGTTTTGTGTTCAAGTCTTTTGATACGTTCAAAATTTCTTAATCCGTATAGTAACTTGATACCTTCGGAAGTTAATAAACATATATTACTTCCCACGGGATTGTCATGATATTTTCTTTCTTATGCCCCTGCTCATAGGAGGGTTTGGTAACTAATTGTTACCTATTTTGTTGGGTAAAGATGATTTGGATTCGCCCCGTTTGAAAGGTTCGAGACTTTGGTTGTTAATGCCTTCTTGTTTTTGTTTGTTGATGAGGATGTTTTTAGGGGTTGGGGTTGGTTAAACCTTTCACTCTTCTTTATCATCTTGGGGTTTTTTCAGGACATGGTGTGGATTTTCTAATGTTTTCTTCACACTTGGCAGGTGTTTCTAGTTTATTAGGTTCTTTAAACTTTGTTTCTACTATATTAGGTGTTATGTTAAGGGGAAAAGGTGGTGTTTTTTTTCGGTTACCTATCATTGTTTGGTCTTATCTTTTTACGTCAATTTTATTAACCCTTTATTTGCCTGTTTTAGCAGGTGCTCTAACTATGTTGTTATTCAACCGTAAATTTAATACTGCCTTTTTCGACCCGTAAGAGGGGGAGACCCTGTTTTTTTCAGCATGCTTTTTAATCTTTGGCCACCCCGAAGTGTATGTTTTGATCTTCCTGGATTTGGTATTGTGAGACACGTGTGTAGAACTCTCTCTAAAGGGTCGGGAGTTTTTGGTTATATAAGTATGGTTCTTGCTATGAGTTCTATCGTTTGTTTAGGTAGTGTTGTTTGGGGGCATCACATGTTCATGGTGGGTATGGGTTTGCAGACTACGGTCTTTTTCAGTTCTGTAACCATGATTATAGGTATACCGACAGGTATAAAGGTGTTTTCGAGGTTGTATATGTAAGGAGGATGTGGATAACGTTTGCGGGGTTCTTTGTTTCCATGGGTTATGGGATTTATACTTCTTTTTACTAAAGAGGGTGTTACGGGAATTGTTCGGTCTTCTTCTAGTCCAGATTCCTTGCTTCACGATAGGTGGTTTGTTGTTGCACATTTTTATTATGTGTTGAGGTTAGGTCCATATAGGAGTGTTATAATTTTTTGTATTGACTGTGGCCTATTTTGAGAGGTAATAGTACTAAAGAGTATTTGGTTAAAGTGCACTGGGTTGCTTCTATGTTAGGTTTTAATATTTGTTTTTTTCCCATGCATTTTTAAGGGTTAGGTGGATTGCCTCGTCGAGTTTGTAGGTTTGACACTTTTTTATTGATTAAACTCCGTATCCTCCCTGGGGGCGTTAATTTCTTGTTGTAGTGCTTTCTTTTTATTATTTATATTGTGGGAGTCGTTGGCTATGTGCCATCGGGTGTTGTCTGTTTGAGGAGATGCGAGATTGTCGTTACATTTAAAGGTTGTTCCTCTTTCTTATCATGAGGGGTTTGCTAAAGATACTGTTTCTTTTTATTTAAGAAGGCCAGGGCTTACCCAGGGTGAGCATTTTTAGGTAAGATTGGTTGGTTTTCCACTTGACCTTTACAAGTGGGGGTTGTAGTTTGAGAGGTGATAATGGTTTTTTGTAATTCATTGGTTTGTTTACAACACCAAACCTTCAGGTTGTTAGCTTTTTTTCTAGGTTTTTTACCTTTTGCATCATGATTTGTTGAAGTTTTCTGATTATTTGCGAGGTCTCGAAAAGATTACGATTTGCTTTAGGCCTGTGGATAACTTAGTGAACCACGTGAGGTGGTCTTTAGAGCCTAATGTGGGTGTGAAAGTTGAGCCGTGTATTCTTATATCTAGGTTTGGGAAATATTGTCGTTAAAGCTTTATTGCAATTATGTGATTTAGATGTTAAGAGGATTTTTGTAGCATATTTGACAGAGGTTAAAAGTACCTCTGGTTAAATGGGTGTAAATACTTAGTTTTCAGTGCTTCCCTTTTTTATTTCTCCTTTTGAACTCTATAGAATATAATGATAAAATGAGTAGTTGTAATGTTCTGTTTTTTTCTCGAGGTTTGTCGGACTGTTTATCAAAAACATTTCCATCATGAAGGTTTGATGGTTAGGCCTGCCCGGTGTTCTATAAATGGCCGCAGTATTTTGACTGTGCGAAGGAAGCATAATTACTAGCCTTTCAATTAGAGGATTGTTTGAAAGGTTTAACCAGGCTTGCTTATTATACAGGACTTCGTCGAATTTGGTTTGTTAGTGTAGAACCTAGCTTTTTTAAATAAGACGGAAAGACCCCGAGAGCTTTGTAGATTTACTTATTTGGGGCAAAGGTTTATGTTTTATGTTCTTTTTGATCCATTGGGGTGAAGGGTTAAGTTACCTCGGGGGTAACCAGGTATTAAACAACGACAGTTCTTATCTATTTGTTCGATTGCCATCTCGATGTTGACTTAGGGTTGTTATTAAGGCGAAGAGGCTTTAGTTGATGGTCTGCTCGACCTGTTCCCCTTCATGAGTTGAGTTAAGACCGGTGTAAGCCAGGTCGGTTCTAATCTTTTGGTTATAGTCTTTCGTACGAAAGGATTGAGTTTATTTTAGGTTGAGTGTATTGTTTTGTGACAGCTTGCTATGCAAAGGCATTTTTGACTTCAGTCTGCGCTCTATTAATTTAGCTCTGGTTATAAGAGTGGTGTGAATACTGACCTGATATATGTGGGTTTTTTAATTATTAGAGGTTGACTTCTTCTTTAACTTAGCCGTTAGATTTTGTTTTATTGCGGGAAACCGCGAACAACGGATTCACAACTATGTTTAGGTAGCGGTTAATTCACAGTGCCAGCATCCGCGGTTATTCTCTAAGCTATTCTCTTTTTATTGGTTTTAATCTTTTATAAGGAAAGGACGATTTGGTTTGGAAACCTCGATTTTATTGGTAATTTTCTTTTTATTTGGAAAGTTTTTAGGTGAGAAAGGGATTTGATACCCCCGTATTTAATATTTGGACTTTTAGCCTTAGTATAAACTAAAAGAGCTTGGCAGCTAAATTAGCCACCTGGGGGAGTGTGGGGATTAAGAGATGATTTACTAATGATTTCACCATTATTAGGCTGTAATAGGCCGTTGTAGGTGTACGTCCGGTTTAAAATCTTCGGTTGAAGCTGTCTGGTGTACACACCGCCCGTCACCCACGGCGTGAGTTGTGGTAAGTCGTAACAAGGCAGCGCTAGGGAAACTTGGTGCTAGGGGGTTAGATTCCCTATGGCTTTTAATATGGTGTATTTGGATTTGATGGGATATGTTTTTGTGTTATGTGTTTTTATTTGTGTGTGGGTTTTGTTTTGTTAGTATGGCAGTTGGTTTATGAATCTAAAACTTGCTTGATAGATTCTAAAGATAAATTTGTTGAGCTGGTTTGGACTGCAGTCCCTACTTTGTTTGTTCTGGTGCTTTGTTTGTTAAATCTGTTTAATGTTAGATTGGGTGTAAACTCAACAATCAAGGGGGTGGTTAAGATTATAGGATATCAATGGTATTGAGAGTATGAAATAGGAGGTGAGGGGCTTTGTTATGATTCTTTAATGACGGATTTTATTAATGTTGTGAATGAGCCCCCGCGTCTTCATGTGGATAGGACTTATTGTCTATTGGTCACATCTGCTGATGTAATACATTCCTTTTGTTTGACAACACCTGTTGTTTTAAAGATTTATGCTGTTCCATGCCGTGTAAATCGATTGTTGTTTTCTCCAGATCGTGTTGGTGTGTTTGTAGGTTATTGTAGTGAGCTTTGTGGTGCTGGTCACGCTAATATGCTAATAGTGGTGGAAGTGGTAGTCCCCTATAGTGGGGTTTCCAGAGTGTCATCTTGGGGTTGGATTGGTAAAATATGGAATTGATTTCGAAAGTTTTTTTCGAGTGTTTTTGTTGTCAGGTTGATAAGTTTTTCTTTTGTGGTGCATCCTGTTTTGTAATGTTTGTTTTTATTGGTGGGTTCTCTTTTATTGTGTGGCTATATACTTTTGTTAGTTGGTTTTAGGTGGTATGTTTCATTGTTTTGTTTGGTTTATGCAGGGGGTGTTTTTATATTGTCTATATATGTTTCTATGTTTAATCCTTATGCGTTCGTGGGTATGGCGTTTGGTTTATGCTTGGCTGGCTTGAGTGCAGTGTTGAGCTATTTTTTGATACTTAGGGCTGGGTTTAGATTGTTTTACAGATTATAGGGGGTATATTGTCTGTGACGTGAGTTACGCGTAGTCCACCCGTTTCTTATTTCGACAAATTCAAAACAACGATTAGGATATTCTACGGTACTGTAATTAACAACAATTACAACAAAAATAACTATACAAACCTTAATTGTATAGGAACGTCACAGCAACAATGGAGCCAAATACTCCAGAATCAAATTCAATTCAAACAATTCAAAATAATAAGAATCGATTTACCAAAATGTCGTCCAAACTTTCTGTGACAATCAAAAATGACACTCAAAATAGCGTCCAAATTCAAGCAAAATACTGAAGCCCAAAATGGCAACCAAATTCCGCAACAATGACCGACAATGGCAGAAACAAAAAATTAAAACAAACATTTGACCGAAGGCGTGTACAGAAAAGATTTACAATAACAGAAATAATTACAAAAAGAAAGTTTTATATCAAAATACTGTAGGAAAATTAAACACAAGCAAAATCTATTACACAAAATTCAGGTTTTGTAACTAGGTTCAAAATAAAACGAATGTTGAAGGGAAAGGAAGAATTTTCAAACTACTTTGAACCTTACACCTCCGACCAAATTCTTTCTAGGGCTCAACTGTACAACGATTGTTCGACGAATACCCTAACGAATTCAGAGCAGCAAATGACTTTATTTAGTGGCGAGTCACTTCCGCCACATTACATCACCATCATTTGATATTAGTAGCTTTTTATTGAGAATGCGGTTGCAAGCCGCAGACTCACCACATCCTCCGGTGATGCTTCTTGCCTTATAAAGAAGGGTTGTCCTGATCCCTACCCAAGTCACCCACCTCTTGGGACCCTTCTAACAAACATACTTTCCGAATATCACGCCGGATCACGTCATCCCTTGTTCGTATGCTGACCGTTCGTACCAAACCATCTTCACTCACTTCCGCTGTCTCAATAATACCAAGCGGCCAATCGGTTGGTCCCTGTAGCACCCATCCAAGTAACGTCTTGGTAGCGAATGGCTGCTTTCGACCACTTACACGTTGTTCAAGCACCCAATGCGCTTCCGGTACGTTACAGCCAATAAGCAAAGTTATTTCTCTTCCCACATTCTCTGAAAACTTCAGATCTTTCAAATGTGCATACCTCGTGCTGATCATATTTGGAGATTTCAGCTCTGCTTCAGGTAACTTTGAAATCGTGTTAGCTTCGGCAACATGAATTATTTCATCACTGTCCACCGAATGCACATCGAAACTTAACAACGAACTTTTTTAACTTTTGGTGTAGACTAAGTGTTGCTATCGACAAATCAACTGGCGCACTAGGCATACAAAATTTCTCAACAAAACTCTGCGAGATCAAAGTTGTATCAGAGCCATTATCAAGTAAAGCCACGGCTGGAACAAGTCCAACTGGCGTGTCAATGTTCACTGTCAGGTAGCCTAAGCTTACTACTGTACTGAGAGCAGTAACACTGCAGTTTATACTTTTCAGTTGCTCATTAGGACGATCATAATGCAGCGAAGAATGGTGTCGTCTATTACAAACTTCAACGGAACAAGTATTCGTAATCTTGCAATCGAATGCCCTGTGAGACCGGCATAAGCAAACGTAACATGTTCCTTGCTGCTTAGCCATATTCCATCTGGCTTTTACGTCAGCTTCCTGATAAACAGGACAATCTTCTATCTTATGAGGTCCTCTACATTGAAAACATTCAACCAGCATTGGCCTCGGTTCCCTCGTAGTCATAAACACCCTCCTTTCATCTTGCATTCTTGGTTTCTCTGATGGCTTCGAAGAGACAGATGTCCTATCTATTAGCATGCTAAATCTGCTCCTGGCAATTCTTGCTCTCCGAGATACGAACTTGGTTAGACTGGCAAAATCAACTTCTGACCCGTCAGCAAGCATTGTATCCGCTGCGTCAGCCCACTGCTGTTGTAACGCAACAGGGAAGCATTTCACTAATCCTTCCAAAGTTGTGGCTGAATTCAAATCAGCGTCGCACTTCATTTGCTTCAATGTGATTTGGCAATTTTCCATTTTTATGGCCAAATCAGACAAACCATCGACTTTGTTGGAAAGTCTTCTAGCTTCATCAAGCAACTCCTCTAATGTTGACCTGGCAATTACATGTGGTAGTCCAAACAAATCTTTCAAAATCATCTTTGCCCGCGTATAACCCTCAGTGGGTTGTAGCATGACACATGAATCAATTGCTTTTCAAGCCTTGCCCCGACAATAATACATCAAATACAACAGTCGCTGGCCTGGATCCATAAGCCTCGACTCAATGTAACATTCAAACTGTTTCAGGAACTTCCAATAGTCTATCGGATTACCGTCGAAGTAGGATAATTCTACTTTAGGCAATCCCACACTCATGTTCATCGCTGGTTGCAAATAGCTTACCGCCGAGTCGAACCCTTCAGTTTTGCTACTTGTACCGGCGATCAAGTTTTCTTCTTCAGCGACTCCTCGTCGTTCATTTGTCAAGCGCTCTATCGTTGATCTAGCAGCATCTAAATCGCGCTTTAATTGTAACACTTGTTGAGAACTCGAAATGCTATCATCATCGTTTTCTTTAGAAGCTATCTTAGAAGATATCTTAGGCATATTAGATGAAATATACAATGTTCCAAAACGACAAAAAATAAATAAAAAGGGGACGTCACCAAAGTTGTGAACAGGGATTGACTTTCAAATGTTCAATGTCACGACGATCGGGGAGTTCTTCGCCAATTTTGCTCAATATAGCTTCAATTGAACGAACCAAAATGCGTATTTTCTCCGGTTGAGACAAATACTGTACCAGTCAGAAGACAAGTTGTGATGCGAATCCAATTGAAACGATCCAACTTGAGCACAGAAACCGAATTGATGCAATTCACGAATTGAGTACTTCTCGCCAAGTTCGAGAAGAATCAAATTCCAAATTGAGTACTCCCAAAATTAAGTACTATATTGTCTGTGACGTGAGTTACGCGTAGTCCACCCGTTTCTTATTTCGACAAATTCAAAACAACGATTGGGATATTCTACGGTACTGTAATTAACAACAATTACAACAAAAATAACTATACAAACCTTAATTGTATAGGAACGTCACAGCAATAATGGAGCCAAATACTCCAGAATCAAATTCAATTCAAACAAAAGACGACCTGATATAAAATTAAGAAGAATCGATTTACCAAAATGTCGTCCAAACTTTCTGTGACAATCAAAAATGACACTCAAAATAGCGTCCAAATTCAAGCAAAATACTGAAGCCCAAAATGGCAACCAAATTCCGCAACAATGACCGGCAATGGCAAAAACAATAAATTAAAACAAACATTTGACCGAAGGCGTGTACAGAAAAGATTTACAATAACAGAAATAATTACAAAAAGAAAAGTTTTATATCAAAATACTGTAGGAAAATTAAACACAAGCAAAATCTATTACACAAAATTCAGGTTTTGTAACTAGGTTCAAAATAAAACGAATGTTGAAGGGAAAGGAAGAATTTTCAAACTACTTTGAACCTTACAGGGGGTATTTGTGTGGTTTAAGATGGGGTCACAGATATTGTGTTTTTTGTTCAGTGCTATCATTAGGGTTTGGTCTCGTTAGATTAATTAGGTCTTCTCGTGATTCTTTTTTCGGTAATTAGGGGGTTGGCTTAGTATAAAGAGTATTCTAGACTGTAAATCTTGTATTATCCTTGGGTTAGTCAAGTAAGGGTGCCAGATTTATGGGAAATGTTTAGGATTTTTTAAAGGGAAGGCGTACCCCCTTATTGTGGGCTGTTTAGGTGATTTGAAATCATTTTTCCCGAGTTTAGTATCGGGGTTCACTGCAGGAGTTGCGGGAAGGCATGGGTGCCAGATGTTTATGGGTTAGTTTTAAGCACTTTTTAAGGGTTTACCCATCCATGTTTCCGATATCTGCGGGTTGTGGGGTTTGTGTTTCGACCACAAGCTTGGAAGTTTCATATTCCTATCAAGTATGGTGTATTTTTGGTTGATTTGGAGACTCTTATATTTTTTTATAGGTGCTTTTGTGTTTTGGTGTTTCGGCTTAGTTAACAAAGTTGTTAGATTGGGTTTGAAAGAAGATGCTGATTTGATTTGCGTGTGTTATTTATACTTGATGGTTTGAGATTGATTTGTGTTTATATGTTGTTTATTTGTGGTAGTATTGCTTTGGGATATAGATGTTATTATTTTAATAGGTTTAAAAATTCCTGAGATCTGTTTTATCTAGTAGTGGGGTTTTTGTCTGTAATGCTTATGTTATTTGTGAGGGGCGGGTCGGTGGTGAGTTTGGTTTTTTGAGAGTATTCGGGGATAGTTAGGTTTTTTTAATATTTTATTATTCTAAATCAAGCAGATTGCGGGGATCTTTGATAACTTTAGTATCTTCGCGTTTTGGTGTTGTAGGGTTTTTTGTTTTCGTAGGGTGTGTTTTGAGGGGGGTTCGTTTTTCTGTAGAATTTATGGCCTTTTTTGTTAATAATATTTGTGACAAGGAGAGCTCTTTATCCTTTTGTGAGTTGGTTGTTGTAAGCTATGTGTGCTCCCACTCCGGTAAGTTCTTTGGTTCATTCTTCAACCCTGGTTGCTGCCGGCGTGTGGTTTTTGCTACGGTATGGTCTAAGCTTAGATAATAGTTTTTTACTTGTGTGGGGGTTTGTTAATTGTTTGTTGGGGATTGTTTTAGTATCCCTTGTGCCTGTGTTCAAACTGATTTGAAGAAGCTTGTGGCACTTTCCACGAGTAAAAAAATATCTTGGTGTGTTGTTCATTTTATTTTTGGTAAAACCTTTATGTGTCTCGCTCAGGTATTGAGCCATGGGGCGAGAAAGTGTTTTTTGTTCATGTCTGTGGGGGATCTGATGAGTCCTCCAGGGTCTGCTCAGGATGGCAAAGGTATTCACAGAGCCGCGTATGGCGATTTTTGTGGTGGTTTTGTACGTTTTATTCTGTCTTTAGGTCTAACCGGGGCTCCATTTATTGGTGTTTTTTTCCCAAGCATGGCTTGTTTTGTGAGATTGTTTTTAGGTTTAGAGTTTTGTGTGGATTATTTGTGGTTGGGGGGTTTATTTTAACGATAATGTATTTTATTCGGTTTTTGCTATATGTGGTTGGTAGTTTTAGTGGTTTAAGTTGATCCCTAACAAGCGTCATGTCGGTTGGTATTTTGTTGATGTGTTTGGTGATAAATTATTCTTTTATAGGTTTGCTTGAGGAGCGTTGGGTTTCTAGACACGTTTTAAGGGGTTTGCTGTTGTTTAGTCAATTATTTGGTTGTTGGATAGGATTTGAGTTGTATAAGGCTGATCAAAGATCTGTATTAGCGTTGGTAGTCTTGGATGTTGGGACGTGTGACAGGGTGGTCAGTTTTGTAAAATTGGAGTTGATTATTTCCAGAGGATTGTTAGTAGTTTTGGCTTTCGTTGAGAATGTGTTTTATTAAGGAACCTTTGTAGAATGCGGGGGTTTCATTTCTAAAAGTTATTTGTAAAGCCAACCGGCGCAGGCTGCCTAGTGTTGGGGGTGTTTTCTATTCTATTTTCTTTTTTTATTTTTGATTAATTAATCTAGTGTAGGGTTTAACATGTTGGTTTTTCGTGTCAAAGGGGGTTACCCGATTGATGGTTCAATCAGGTTACACTAGGACTATGATTTGTTGCAGTATGTTGGCTTTCCGAATCAGAGGTCCTTTGGCTGGGGTAAAAAGCTGGTTACTATTGTGTTCACGAAAATTAAGTGTGGTGGGGAGATTTCATCTCCTCTGGCGAGTTGTGAGCAGAAACGTTTGAACCCTGACTTTGGGGGTGTAACAATTTGCTACAAAATTGAAAAAATTATTTTGAAAAAATCTGAAATTTCGAGTCTGATGCGGTGAAACCCCCGCTCCAAAGTAAGTTCTGCCTGGCTAAACTTAAAAAAAATGTTGTGAGGAGGAACCCTTACGTACTCAAAAAAGTGAGTTTGACAGGGCAAAATGGGGTATTTTTTGTGAATTTTTTAAACACTATTTTTTAAAATAAATTTAGGAGTTTCAACCCCGAATTCGAGTCTTTCAATTCTCATCTTTTTCCTTCCTGAGCCTCATGTTTTGAACAGGGGAACCGAATATTTTGTATTTTAAACCTTGCAAAAAGAGGGGCCTGAATGGTGCACGAAAAAGTGATAAAAATACATACTATATTATATAGTGATATATAATAGGAAAAAACATCTTGTGTTCTCGAAAATCCAGTGTGGTGGGAAGATTTCATCTCCTCTGACGAGTTGTGAGCAAAATAGTTCGAACCCTAACTTTGGGGGTGTAAAAATTTGCTACAAAATTTGAAAAAAATATTTTGAGAAAATCTGAAATTTTATGTTTGATGCGGTAAAACCACCTCTCTCAAAGTGAATTTTGCGTGGCTGAACTCGAAAAAAATGTTGTAAGGGGGACCCTTACGTACTTAAAAAAAAGAGTTTGACGGGGCAAAATGGGGTATTTTTTGTGAATTTTTTACACACTATTTTTTAAAATAAATTTAGGAGTTTCAACCCCGAATTCGAGTCTTTCAATTCTTTTCTTTTTTTTCTGGGCCTTCTGTTTTGAACAGGGGAGCCGAATATTTTGTATTTTAAACCTTGCAAAAAGAGGGGCCTGAATGGTGCACGAAAAAGTGATAAAAATACATACTATATTATATAGTGATATATAATAGGAAAAAACATCTTGTGTTCTCGAAAATCCAGTGTGGTGGGAAGATTTCATCTCCTCTGACGAGTTGTGAGCAAAATAGTTCGAACCCTAAATTTGGAGGTGTAAAAATTTGCTACAAAATTTGAAAAAAATATTTTGAGAAAATCTGAAATTTTATGTTTGATGCGGTAAAACCACCTCTCTCAAAGTGAATTTTGCGTGGCTGAACTCGAAAAAAATGTTGTAAGGGGGACCCTTACGTACTTAAAAAAGAGTTTGACCGGGCAAAATGGGGTATTTTTTGTGTATTTTTTACACACTATTTTTTAATAAATTTGGGAGTTTCAACCCCAAATTCGAGTCTTTCAATTCTTTCCTTTTTTTCTGGGCCTTCTGTTTTGAACAGGGGAGCCGAATATTTTGTATTTTAAAGCTTCAAATAAAGAGGGGCCAAAATGGTGCACGAAAAAGTGATAAAAAATACCTACTATATTATATAGTATTATATAATAGGGAAACAAATCTTGTGTTCACGAAAATCCAGTGTGGTGGGGAGATTTCATCTCCTTTGGCGAGTTCTGTGCAAAATACTTCGTACCCAAACTTCAGGGGTGTAAAAATTTGCTTCAGAATTGAAAAAAAATATTTCGAAAGAATCTGAAAGAAAAGTGGGTTTTGCCTGTCTAAACTTCAAAATAAAATGTTGTAAGGGAGGAAGGAACTTAAGTACTTGAAAAAAGTGAGTTTGACCGGGCAAAATCGGGTATTTTTGTTAATGTTTTACACACTATTTTTTCAATAAATTTATAAGTTTCAACTCCTAATTCGAGTCTTTCAATTCTTTCCTTTTTTCTCTCTCTGGGCCTCCTGTTTTGAACAGGGGAGCGGAATATTTTGTATTTTAAACCTTGCAAAAAAGGGGGGCATAAATGGTGCACGAACAAGTGATAAAAAATACAGACTATATTATATAGTAATATATAATAGGAAAAAACATCTTGTGTTCACGAAAATCCAGTGTGGTGGGAAGATTTCTTCTTCTCTGGCGAGTTGTGAGCAAAATAGTTAAAACCCTAAATTTGGGGGTGTAAAAATTTGCTACAATATTGAGAAAATTATTTTGAAAAAATCTGAAATTTTGAGTTTGATGCGGTAAAACCCCCTCTCCCGAAGTGGGTTCTGCCTGGCTAAACTTAAAAATAAAATGTTGTAAGGGGGCACCCTTACGTACTTGAAAAAAGTAAATTTGACCGGGCAAAAGAGGGTTTTTTGCGTATTTTTTACACACTATTTTTTCAATAAATTTGGGAGTTTCAACCCCAAATTCGAGTCTTTCAATTTTTTTCTTTTTTCTTTCTGGGCCTCCTGTTTTGAACAGTGGAGCCGAATATTTCGTGTTTTAGAACTTGCAAGAAAGGGGGGCCTAAATGGTGCACGAAAAAGTGATAAAAATACATACTATATTATAAAGTAATATATAATAGGGAAAAAAATCTTGTGTTCACGAAAATCCAGTGTGGTGGGGAGATTTCATCTCCTCAGACTAGTTGTGAGCAAAATAGTTTAAACCCCTACTTTTGGGGTGTAAAAATTTGCTTAGCGAATGGGAAGGCCCCTGGTGACGACGGAATTCCACCTGAGCTAATTAAATGCGGTAGAGCAGCATTATTACAAACGCTTCACCATTTGCTTCTTCAGTGCTGGCAGTAGGAGTGTGTCCCACAAGGGATGCGAGACACAAATATCATCACGCTATTCAAGAATAAAGGAGATAGAGGCGACTGCAACAATTACAGAGGAATCTCCCTTCTGAATGTTGTAGACAAATTGTTTGCTAAAGTCTTACAGAACCGGCTGCAAGTTTTAGCTGATAGAATTTACTCCGAATCTCAATGTGGCTTTCGCAAGGGAAGATCGACCGTTGACATGATCTTCTCCCTAAGACAACTTCAAGAAAAGTGTCGGGAACAGCGTATGCCATTATACGCTGTTTTTATTGATTTAACGAAGGCATTCCACTACGTCAGCAGGGAGGGTCTTTTCAAAATGCTTAATTTGATGGGCTCGTTATTTCGTTCCACTCAGGCATGAAGGGCTCAGTCCATTTTAACGGTTTCAGCTCAGAAGTCTTTGAAATTCGCCGAGGCGTCAAACAAGGGTGTGTTCTGGCTCCCACGCTGTTCGGCATTTTCTTTGCTCTGCTTCTGAAGTACGATTTCAGGACGAGAACAGGAGGCATTTACTTACGCACGCGAAATGATGGCAAGCTCTTCAACTAAACCGGTTGAGAGCACAAACCAAGGCACGAAATGTGCTAATCCGTGACCTGCTGTTTGCCGACGATGCAGCCTTTATTGCTCACTCCCAGGAGCACCTTCAGTCTCTAATGGACTGTTTTTCGTCGGCATGCAAAGACTTTGGTCTAACAATCAGCATGAGCAAGACCAAAGTCCTTAGCCAAGGGACTGAATGGTGCACGAAAAAGTGATGAAGAATACATACTATATTATATAGTAATATATATTAGGGGAAAAAATCTTGTGTTCACGAAAATCCAGTGTGGTGGGGAGATTTCATCTTCTCTGGCGAGTTCTGCGCAAAATAGTTTTAACCCTATCTTCGGAGATGTACAGATTTTCTGCAAAATTAAAAAAAATAATTTTGAAAAAATCTGAAATTTTGAGTTTGATGCGGTAAAACCCCCTCTTCCATAGTGGGTTTTGCCAAGCTAAACTTGAAAAAAAAATGTTGTAAGAGGGGACCCTTACGAACTTGAAAGAAGTGAGTTTGACCGAGCAAAATAGGTATTTTTGGTGTATTTTTAGACACTATTTTCTTTTTAATAAATTTCGGAGTTTCAACCCCGAATTCGATTCTTTCAATTATTTTCTTCTTTCTGGGCCTCCTGTTTTGAATAGGGAAGCCGGATATTTTGTATTTTAAATCTTGCAAATAAGTGGCAGGGGCCTAAATGGTGCACGAAAACGTGATAAAAATATACATACTATAATATATAGTAATATATATTAGGGGAAAAAATCTTGTGTTCACGAAAATCCAGTGTGCTGGGGAGATTTCATCTTCTCTGGCGAGTTCTGAGCAGATTAGTTTTAACCCTATCTTCGGAGGTGTACAGATTTTCTACAAAATTAAAAAAAATTATTTTGAAAAAATCTGAAATTTTGAGTTTGATGCGGTAAAACCCCCTTTTCCGGAGTGGGTTTTGCCAAGCTAAACTTTAAAAAAAATGTTGTAAGAGGGGACCCTTACGAAGTTGAAAGAAGTGAGATTGACCGGGCAAAATGGGGTATTTTTGTTAATTTGTTACACACTATTTTTTAATAAATTTGGAACTTTTAACCCCAAATTCGAGTCTTCCAATTCTTTTCTTTTTTTCTCTCTTGGTGTATTTTTAACCGTGCAGAAAAGAGGGTGGGCCCAAATGGTGCACGAAAAAGTGATAAAAAAATACATACTTTATTATATAGTAATATATAATAGGGAAAAAATCTTGTGTTCACGAAAATCCAGTGTGGTGGTGAGATGTCATCTTCTATGGCGAGTTGTGTGCAAAATAGTTTGAACCCTAACATTGGGGGTGTAAAAATTTGCTACAAAATTGAAAAAAAATATTTCGAAAAAATCTGAAATTTTGAGTTTGATGCGGTAAACCACCCCCTCCGAAAGTGGGTTTTGCCAGGCTAAACTTGAAAAAAAATGTTGTAAGAGGGGACCCTCACGTACGTTAATAAAAAGTGAGTTTGACCGGGCAAAATGAGGTATTTTTTGTGTATATTTTACACACTATTTTTTAATAAATTAGAGAGTTTCAACCCCAAATGCGAGTCTTTTAATTCTTTTCTTTTCTCTTTCTGGGACTCTTGTTTTGAACAGGGGAGCCGAATATTTAGTATTTCAAAACTTGCAAAAAAGAAATGGGTTAAATGTTGCACGAAAAACTGATAAAAATTACATACTACATCATATAGTAATATATTATAGGGAAACAAATTTCTGTTCACGAGAATCCTTTGTATTGGTGGGATTTCATCTCCTCTGGCGAGTTGTGAGCAAAATAGTTCGAACCCTATCTTTATATGTGTAGAAATTTGCTACAAAATTAGAAAAAATATTTGAAAGAATCTAAAATTTTGAGTTTGATGCTGTAAAACCCCCTCTCCCGAAGTGAGTTTAGCCTGGCTTAACTCGAAAAAAATGTTGAAATGGGGGACCCTTTCGTACTTGGAAAAAGTGAGTTCGAACGGGCAAAATGGAGTACACTCAAATTTCGGTTCTATGCCACCTCGTTACTATGCCACTCTCGCTACTATGCTACTTTTGCTCGGTCCAGACAAAGTTCAATACAAAATAAATTAACTATGCCACTCCCTACTCTCGCTACTATGCCACTATTTTGTGACTATTTAAAAGTGCATTTTTGCGCATTTCACGCATATCGTCAGTTTGTTTCAAGGTCAAACGCGCGATGTTTCTCCCTGACGCCAGCTACAACAAGCCAATCATCTCATGCACAACGGCAAGCCTTTTTCCTACTCTTGCTTTGAGTATCGATAGATAGACCTACGAAAGCGCGCGCACTAACAGACACTCACAACAATGACATCGTTATTTTTTAAACTATTCAGCCCATAATGCCAGCTCAGAAACGCAAGCGAACCGACTTTACGCTGAAGGAGAAGTTCGAGATCATCGATGCTGCGAAGAATAAGCCGAATCAGCTCAAGTTGGCGAGGTGGGTTAGCAAGAAATAGGCGTCGAAGTTAAGAGAACCACCGTGAATGGCATTCTTAGCAAGAAGGATGCAATTGAAGCTGCAATCAAAGCTGGAGTTCCATCGAAACGCATAAAGCTGACGCAGCCTTACGACCCGAAGTTCGAGGAAGGAGCGCTGATGTGGCTGAAGCAAGCAAGAGGACTGAATCTGCCTGTCAGCGGCGATCTGATCAAGGAGAAGGCGATAAAACAGGCCGAGCTGATGTACATCCCAGACTTCATGGCGAGCGACGGTTGGTTAGACTGCTTCAAGAAGCGCAATGGCGTCACGTTCAAGACAGTGCAGGGCGAAGCAGGAGCGGTGGATTCCCAATCCCTTATTGATTGGCAGCTGCAGGTTCTCCGGCCCTTACACAGGCAGTTATCTGCAGATAAAGTCTTCAACCTGGACGAGACTGATGCAAGCGTGTGATCAGCTAGACAACACGATGAACGACATCCGACGAAAGAAGATGCGTCAGCCGACTATTTCTGAGAGCTTTGGACTGATCGATTGAACATATAAATGATGGACTTGAGAAAACAAAGCCGTTTTTACAAAACCTCGTTACTGTGCCACTCTCGCTACTATGCCACTCTTGCTCGGTCCCAACGGGTGGCATAGTACTGAGATTTGAGTGTATTGTTTTTTTACACACTATCTCATTAAAAAATTTGGGAATTTCAACCCCAAATTCGAGTCTTTCAATACTTTTATCTTCTTTCTGGGCCTCCTGTTCTGAACAGAGGACCGAATATTTTGTAATTGAGACCTTGTAAAAAGGGAGGGGCTAAATGTTGCACGAATAATTGATAAAAAATACATTTTATATTATATAGTATTAGGGATAAATAATCTCGTGTTCACGAAAATCCAGCGTGATGGGGAGATTTTATCTCCTCTGGCAAGTTTTAAGCAAAATAGTTTGAACCCCAAATTTTGGGGTGTAAAAATTTGTTACGAAATTAAAAAAATTATTTCGAAAATTCTGAAATTTCGAGTTTGATGCGGTAAAACCCCCTCTCCCAAAGTGGGTTTCGCCTGGCTAAACTTGAAAAAAAATGTAAGGAGGAACCATTACGTACTTGAAAAAAGTGAGTTTGACCGGGCAAAATAGGGTATTTTTTGTGTATTTTTTACACATTATTTTTTTAGTAAATTTGGAAGTTTCAACCACAAATTTGAGTCTTTCAATTCTTTTCTTTTTTCTTTTCTGGGCCTCCTGTTTTGAACATGGGAGCTGAATATTTTGTATTTTGAACTTTGCAAAAAAGGAACAGACTGAATGGTGCACGAAAAAGTGATAAAAGATACATACTATATCATAAAGTAATATATAATAGGGAAAAAATATCTTGTGTTCACGAAAATCCAGTGTGGTGGGAAGATTTCATCTCCTCTGGCGAGTTGTGAGCAAAATAGTTTGAACCCCAAATATTAGGGTGTAAAAATTTGTTACGAAATTAAAAAAATTATTTCGAAAATTCTGAAATTTCGAGTTTGATGCGGTAATACCCCCTCTTCAAAGTGAGTTTTGCCTGGCTAAACTTGAAAAAGAAATGTTGTAGGGGGGACCCTTACGTACTTGAAAAGTGAGTTCGCCCGGGCAAAATGGGATATTTTTGTGTATTTTAGACACTTTTTTTTGATAAATCTGGGAGTTTCAACCCCAAATTCAAGTCTTTCAATGCTTTTGTTTTCTGTTTTAGGCCTTCTGTTTTGAACGGGGGAGCCGCATATTTTGTATTCTAAACCTTGCAAAAAAGGGGATGCCTAAATGGTGCACGAAAAAGTGATAAAAAATTCATACTCTATTATATAGTAATATATAATAGGAACTAAAACCTCGTGTTCACGAAATCCAGTGTGATGGGGAGATTTTATCTCCTCTGGCGAGTTTTAAGCAAAATAGTTTGAACCCTAACTTTGGGGGTGCAAAAATTTGCTACAAAATTGAAAAAAATTATTTTGAAAAAATCTTAAATGTTGAGTTAGATGCGGTAAAACCTTCTCTCTTAAAGTGGGTTTTGCTTGGCTGAACTTGAAAAAAATGTTGTAAGAGGGGAACTTCACGTATTCAAAAAAGTGAGTTTGACCGGGAAAAATGGTGTATTTTTTGTGTTTTTTTTACACACCATTTTTTAATAAATTTAGGAGTTTCAACCCCAAATTCGAGTCTTTCAATTCTTTCCTTTTTTCTTTCTGGGCCTCCTCTTTTAAACAGGGAGCCGAATATTTTGTATATTACACCTTGCAAAAAAGGGGGGCCTAGATGGTGCACGAAAAAGTGATAAAAGATACATACTATATCATATAGTAATATTTAATAGGAAAAAAAACTTGTGTTTCACGAAAATCCAGTGTGGTGGGGAGATTTCATCTCCTCTGGCGAGTTGTGAGTAAAATAGTTTGAACCCTAACTTTGGGGGTGTAAATATTTGCTACAAAATTGAAAAAAATTATTTTGAAAAAATCTTAAATGTTGAGTTAGATGCGGTAAAACCTTCTCTCCCGAAGTGGTTTTTGCTCGGCTGAACTTGAAAAAAAATGTTGTAAGGGTAGACCCTCACGTATTCAAAAAAGTGAGTTTGACCGAGCGAAATGGGATAATTTCTGTGTATTTTTAACACACGATTTTTTTAATAAATTTAGGAGTTTCAACCCCAAATTCGAGTCTTTTAATTCTTTTCTTTTTTTCTTTCTGGGCCTCCTGTTTTGAACAGGGGAGCCGAATATTTTGTATTTTAAACCTTGCAAAAAAAGGATGGTCGAAATGGTGCACGCAAAAGTGATACAAAATACATACTTCATTATATAGTAATATTTGATAGGGAAAACAATCTCGTGTTCACGAAAATCCAGTGTGGTGAGGAGATTTTATCTCCTCTGGCGAGTTGTGAGCAAAATAGTTTGAATTCTAACTTTGGGAGTGTAAAAATGTGCTACAAAATTTAAAAAAATATTTCGAGAAAATCTGAAATTTTGAGTTTGATGCGGTAAAACCCCCTCTCCCATATTGGGTTTTGCCTGTCTAAACATGAAAAAAATGTTGTAAGGGGGGACCCTCACGTATTCAAAAAAGTGAGTTTGACCGAGAAAAATGGGATAATTTCTGTGTATTTTTAACACACGATTTTTTTAATAAATTTAGGAGTTTCAACCCCAAATTCGAGTCTTTTAATTCTTTTCTTTTTTTCTTTCTGAGCCTCCTGTTTTGAACAGGGTAGCCGAATATTTTGTATTTTAAACCTTGCAAAAAAGGGATGGTCGAAATGGTGCACGTAAAAGTGATACAAAATACATACTTCATTATATAGTAATATTTGATAGGGAAAACAATCTCGTGTTCACGAAAATCCAGTGTGGTGAGGAGATTTTATCTCCTCTGGCGAGTTGTGAGCAAAATAGTTTGAATTCTAACTTTGGGAGTGTAAAAATGTGCTACAAAATTTAAAAAAATATTTCGAGAAAATATGAAATTTTGAGTTTGATGCGATAAAACCCCTCTCCCATATTGGGTTTTGCCTGTCTAAACATGAAAAAACGTTTGTGAGGCGGGACCCTTACGTACTTAAAAAAGTGAGTTTGACCGGGAAAAATGGGGTTTTTTGTGTATTTTTAACACACTATTTTTTAATAAATTCGGGAGTTTCAACCCCAAATTCGAGTCTTTCAATTCTTTTCTTTTTTCTTTTTGGGCCTTTTGTTTTGAACATGGGAGCAGAATATTTTGTATTTTACACCCTGCAAAAAAGGGGGGCCTAAATGGTGCACAAAAAGTGATAAAAGATTTATACTATATCATATAGTAATATACAATAGGAAAACAATCTTGTGTTTCACGAAAATCCAGTGTGGTGGGGAGATTCCATCTCCTCTGGCGAGTTTTAAGCAGAATAGTTTGAACCCTAACTTTGGGGGTGCAAAAATTTGCTACAAAATTGAAAAAAATTATTTTGAAAAAATCTTAAATGTTGAGTTAGATGCGGTAAAACCTTCTCTCTTAAAGTGGGTTTTGCTTGGCTGAACTTGAAAAAAATGTTGTAAGAGGGGAACTTCACGTATTCAAAAAAGTGAGTTTGACCGGGCAAAATGGGGTATTTTTGTGTTTTTTTTACACACCATTTTTCAATAAATTTAGGAGTTTCAACCCCAAATTCGAGTCTTTCAATTCTTTCCTTTTTTCTTTCTGGGCCTCCTCTTTTAAACAGGGAGCCGAATATTTTGTATATTACACCTTGCAAAAAAGGGGGGCCTAGATGGTGCACGATAAAGTGATAAAAGATACATACTATATCATATAGTAATATTTAATAGGAACAAAAACTTGTGTTTCACGAAAATCCAGTGTGGTGAAGAGATTCCATCTCCTCTGGCGAGTTGTGAGCAAAATAGTTTGAACCCTAACTTTGGGGGTGTAAAAATTTGCTACAAAATTGAAAAAAATTATTTTGAAGAAATCTTAAATGTTGAGTTAGATGCGGTAAAACCTTCTCTCCCAAAGTGGGTTTTGCTCGGTTGAACTTGAAAAAAAATGTTGTAAGGGTAGACCCTCACGTATTCAAAAAAGAGAGTTTGACCGAGCAAAATGGGATAATTTCTGTGTATTTTTAACACACGATTTTTTTTAATAAATTTAGGAGTTTCAAATCAAAATACGAGTCTTTTAATTCTTTTCGTTTTCTTTCTGGGCATCCTCTTTTGAACAGGGGAGCCAAATATTTTGTATTTCAAACCTTGCAAAAAAGGGATGGTCGAAATGGTGCACGTAAAAGTGATACAAAATACATACTTCATTATATAGTAATATTTGATAGGGAAAACAATCTCGTGTTCACGAAAATCCAGTGTGGTGAGGAGATTTTATCTCCTCTGACGAGTTGTGAGCAAAATAGTTTGAATTCTAACTTTGGGAGTGTAAAAGTGTGCTACAAAATTTAAAAAATATTTCGAGAAAATCTGAAATTTTGAGTTTGATGCGGTAAAACCCCCTCTCCCATATTGGGTTTTGCCTGTCTAATCATGAAAAAAATGTTGTAAGGGGGGACCCTCACGTATTCAAAAAAGTGAGTTTGACCGAGCAAATGGGATAATTTCTGTGTATTTTTAACACACGATTTTTTTAATAAATTTAGGAGTTTCAACCCCAAATTCGAGTCTTTTAATTCTTTTCTTTTTTTCTTTCTGGGCCTCCTGTTTTGAACAGGGGAGCCGAATATTTTGTATTTTAAACCTTGCAAAAAAAGGATGGTCGAAATGGTGCACGCAAAAGTGATACAAAATACATACTTCATTATATAGTAATATTTGATAGGGAAAACAATCTCGTGTTCACGAAAATCCAGTGTGGTGAGGAGATTTTATCTCCTCTGGCGAGTTGTGAGCAAAATAGTTTGAATTCTAACTTTGAGTGTAAAAATGTGCTACAAAATTTAAAAAAATATTTCGAGAAAATCTGAAATTTTGAGTTTGATGCGGTAAAACCCCCTCTCCCTTATTGGGTTTTGCCTGTCTAAACATGAAAAAAATGTTGTAAGGGGGGACCCTCACGTATTCAAAAAAGTGAGTTTGACCGAGAAAAATGGGATAATTTCTGTGTATTTTTAACACACGATTTTTTTAATAAATTTAGGAGTTTCAACCCCAAATTCGAGTCTTTTAATTCTTTTCTTTTTTTCTTTCTGAGCCTCCTGTTTTGAACAGGGTAGCCGAATATTTTGTATTTTAAACCTTGCAAAAAAGGGATGGTCGAAATGGTGCACGTAAAAGTGATACAAAATACATACTTCATTATATAGTAATATTTGATAGGGAAAACAATCTCGTGTTCACGAAAATCCAGTGTGGTGAGGAGATTTTATCTCCTCTGGCGAGTTGTGAGCAAAATAGTTTGAATTCTAACTTTGGGAGTGTAAAAATGTGCTACAAAATTTAAAAAAATATTTCGAGAAAATATGAAATTTTGAGTTTGATGCGATAAAACCCCTCTCCCATATTGGGTTTTGCCTGTCTAAACATGAAAAAACGTTTGTGAGGCGGGACCCTTACGTACTTAAAAAAGTGAGTTTGACCGGGAAAAATGGGGTTTTTTGTGTATTTTTAACACACTATTTTTTAATAAATTCGGGAGTTTCAACCCCAAATTCGAGTCTTTCAATTCTTTTCTTTTTTCTTTCTGGGCCTTCTGTTTTGAACATGGGAGCAGAATATTTTGTATTTTACACCCTGCAAAAAAAGGGGGGCCTAAATGGTGCACAAAAAGTGATAAAAGATACATACTATATCATATAGTAATATACAATAGGAAAAAAATCTTGTGTTTCACGAAAATCCAGTGTGGTGGGGAGATTTCATCTCCTCTGGAGAGTTGTGAGCAAAATAGTTTGAACCCTAACTTTGGGGGTGTGAAAATTTGCTACAAAATTGAAAAAAATTATTTTGAAAAAATCTTAAATGTTGAGTTAGATGTGGTAAAACCTGCTCTACCAAAGTGGGTTTTGCCTGGCCAAACTTGGAAACAAAATGTTGTAAGGGGGGACCTTCATGTACTTAAAAATTGTGAGTTTGACCGGGCAAAATGGGGTATTTTTGTGCATTTTTACACACTATTTTTTCAATAAATTTGGGAGTTTCAAATCCAAATTCGAGTCTTTTAATTCTTTTCTTTTTTTTCTTTCTGGGCCTCCTGTTTCGAACAGGGGAGCCGAATATTTTGTATTTTAAACCCTGCAAAAAAGGGATGGGCTAAATGGGGCACGAAAAAGTGATACAAAATACATACTTCATTATATAGTAATATTTGATAGGGAAAAAAATCTCGTGTTCACGAAAATCCAGTGTGGTGAGGAGATTTCATCTCCTCTGGCGAGTTGTGAGCAAAATAGTTTGAACCCTAACTTTGGGGGTGTAAAAATTTGCTACAGAATTGAAAAAAATTATTTTGGAAAAATCTGAAATTTAAAGTTCCATGCGGTAAAACCTGCTCTACCAAAGTGGGTTTTGCCTGGCCTAACTTGGAAACAAAATGTTGTAAGGGGGACCCTAATGTACTTAAAAAATGTGAGTTTGACCGGGCAAAATGGGGTATTTTTGTGCATTTTTTACACACTATTTTTTTAATAAATTTGGGAGTTTCAAATCCAAATTCGAGTCTTTTAATTCTTTTCGTTTTTTTTCTGGGCCTCCTGTTTTGAACAGGGGAGCCAAATATTTTGTATTTCAAACCTTGCAAAAAAGAGGGGGGCCTGAATGGTGCACGAAAAAGTGATAAAATATACATACTATATTATATAGTTATATATGATAGGGAAAGAAAATCTAGTGTTCACGAAAATCCAGCGTGGTGGGAAGATTTCATCTCCTCTGGCGAGTTGTGAGCAAAATAGTTTAAACCCTAACTTTGGGGGTTTAAAAATTCTCTACAAAATTAAAAAAAATTATTTTGAAAAAATCTGAAATTTTGAGTTTGATGCGGTAAAACCCCCTCTCCCATATTGGGTTTTGCCTGTCTAAACATGAAAAAAATGTTGTAAGGCGCGACCCTTACGTACTTAAGAAACGTGAGTTTGACCGGCCAAAATGGGGTATTTTTGTGTATTTTTTAAACACTATTTTTTCAATTAATTTGGGAGTTTCAACCTCAAATTCGAGTCTTTTAATTCTTTTCTTTTTTTTCTTTCTGGGCCTCCTGTTTCGAACAGGGGAGCCGAATATTTTGTATTTTAAACCCTGCAAAAAAGGGATGGTCTAAATGGTGCACGAAAAAGTGATACAAAATACATACTTCATTATATAGTAATATTTGATAGGGAAAAAAATCTCGTGTTCACGAAAATCCAGTGTGGTGAGGAGATTTCATCTCCTCTGGCGAGTTGTGAGCAAAATAGTTTAAACCCTGACTTTGGGGGTGTAAAAATTTGCTACAAAATTGAAAAAAAATATTTTTGAAAGAACTGAAATTTTAAGTTTCATGCGGTAAAACCTGCTCTACCAAAGTGGGTTTTGCCTGGCCAAACTTGGAAACAAAATGTTGTGATGGGGGACCCTCATGTACTTAAAAAATGTGAGTTTGACCGGGCAAAATGGGGTATTTTTGTGCATTTTTTACACACTATTTTTTTTAATAAATTTGGCAGTTTCAACCCCAAATTCGAGTCTTTTAATTCTTTTCGTTTTTTTTCTGGGCCTCCTGTTTTGAACAGGGGAGCCAAATATTTTGTATTTCAAACCTTGCAAAAAAGAGGGGGGCCTGAATGGTGCACGAAAAAGTGATAAAATATACATACTATATTATATAGTTATATATGATAGGGAAAGAAAATCTTGTGTTCACGAAAATCCAGCGTGGTGGGAAGATTTCATCTCCTCTGGCGAGTTGTGAGCAAAATAGTTTGAACCCCAACTTTGGGGGTGTAAAAATTTGCTACGAAATTAAAAAAATTATTTTGAAAAAATCTGAAATTTTGAGTTTGATGCGGTAAAACCCCCTCTCCCATATTGACTTTTGCCTGTCTAAACATAAAAAAAATTTTGTAAGGCGGGACCCTTACGTACTTAAAGAACGTGAGTTTGACCAGGCAAAATGAGGTATTTTTGTGCATTTTTTACACACTATTTTTTATTAAATTTGGGAGTTTCAAATCCAAATTCGAATCTTTTAATTCTTTTCTTTTTTCTTTCTTGGCCTCCTGTTTTGAACAGCGGAGCCCGATATTTTGTATTATAAACCTTGCAAAAAAGAGGAAGGCCTGAATGGTGCATGAAAAAGTGATAAAAAATACATACTATATTATATAGTAATATATAATAGGGGAAAAAAACTTGTGTCCACGAAAATCCAGTGTAATTGGGAGATTTCATCTCCTCTGGCGAGTTGTGAGCAAAATAGTTTGAACCCTAACTTTGGGGGTGTAAAAATTTGATACAAGATTAGAAACAAATTATTTCGAAAAAATCTGAAATTTCGAGTTTGATGCGGTAAAACCCACTCTCCGAAAGTGGGTTTTGCCTGGATGAACTTGAAAAAAATGTTGTAGGAGGGGATCCTTACGTACTTAAAAAACGTGAGTTTGACCGGGCAAAATAAGGTATTTTTCGTGTATTGTTTACACACTATTTTTTTTAATAAATTTGACAGTTTCAACCCCAAATTCGAGTCTTTCAATTCTTTTCTTTTTTTCCTTGGCCTCCTGTTTTGAACAGGGAAGCCGAATATTTTGTATTTCACACCTTGCAAAAAAGGGGTCCTAAATAGTGCACGAAAAAGTGATAAAAGATACATACTATATCATATAGTAATATATAAAAGGAAACAAATCTTGTGTTCACGAAAATCCAGTGTGATGAGGAAATTCTATCTCCTCTGGCGAGTTGTGAGCAAAATAGTTTGAATCCTAACTTTGGGGGTGTAAAAATTTGCTACAAAATTAAAAAAAAATATTTTGGAAAAAACTGAAATTTTAAGTTTCATGCGGTAAAACCTGCTCTACCAAAATGGGTTTTGCCTGGCCAAACTTGAAAACAAAATGTTGTAAGGGGGGACCCTCATGTACTTAAAAAATGTTAGTTTGACCCGAGCAAAATGGGGTATTTTGTGCATTTTTTACACACTATTTTTTAATAAATTTGGGAGTTTCAAATCCAAATTCGAGTCTTTTAATTATTTCCGTTTTCTTCCTGAGCCTCCTGTTTTGAACAGGAGAGCCAGATATTTTGTATTTCAAACCTTGCAAAAAAGAGGGGGGGCCTGAATGGTGCACGAAAATGTGATAAAATATACATACTATATTATATAGTTATATATGATAGGGAAAGAAAATCTTGTGTTAACGAAAATCCAGCGTGGTGGGAAGATTTCATCTCCTCTGGCGAGTTGTGAGCAAAATAGTTTGAACCCCAACTTTGGGGGTGTAAAAATTTGCTACTAAATTAAAAAAAATTATTTTGAAAAAATCTGAAATTTTGAGTTTGATGCGGTAAAACCCCCTCTCCCATATTGACTTTTGCCTGTCTAAACATGAAAAAAATGTTGTAAGGCGGGACCATTACGTACTTAAAAAACGTGAGTTTGACCAGGCAAAATGAGGTATTTTTGTGCATTTTTTACACACTATTTTTTATTAAATTTGGGAGTTTCAAATCCAAATTCGAGTCTTTTAATTCTTTTCTTTTTTCTTTCTGGGCCTCTTGTTTTGAACAGCGGAGCCCGATATTTTGTATTATAAACCTTGCAAAAAAGAAGAAGGCCTAAATGGTGCATGAAAAAGTGATAAAAATACATACTATATTATATAGTAATATATAATAGGGGAAAAAAACTTGTGTCCACGAAAATCCAGTGTAATGGGGAGATTTCATCTCCTCTGGCGAGTTGTGAGCAAAATAGTTTGAACCCTAACTTTGGGGGTGTAAAAATTTGATACAAGATTAGAAACAAATTATTTCGAAAAAATCTGAAATTTCGAGTTTGATGCGGTAAAACCCACTCTCCGAAAGTGGGTTTTGCCTGGATGAACTTGAAAAAAATGTTGTAAGAGGGGATCCCTACGTACTTAAAAAACGTGAGTTTGACCGGGCAAAATAAGGTATTTTTCGTGTATTGTTTACACACTATTTTTTTTAATAAATTTGGCAGTTTCAACCCCAAATTCGAGTCTTTCAATTCTTTTCTTTTTTTCCTTGGCCTCCTGTTTTGAACAGGGGAGCCGAATGTTTTGTATTTCACACCTTGCAAAAAAGGGGGGCCTAAGTGGTGCACGAAAAAGTGATAAAAGATACATACTATATCATATAGTAATATATAAAAGGAAACAAATCTTGTGTTCACGAAAATCCAGTGTGATGAGGAAATTCTATCTCCTCTGGCGAGTTGTGAGCAAAATAGTTTGAATCCTAACTTTGGGGGTGTAAAAATTTGCTACAAAATAAAACAAAAATATTTTGGAAAAAACTGAAATTTAGAGTTTGATGCGGTAGAACCCCTTCTCCCGAAGTGGATTTTGCCTGGCTAAACTTGAAAAAAAAGTTGTAAGGGGTGACCTCTACGTACTTGAAAAAAGTGAGTTCGACCGGGTAAAATGGGGTATTTTTTGTCTATTTTTTACACACTATTTCTTCATAAATTTGGGAGTTTCAACCCCAAATCCAAGTCATTCAATTCTTTTCTTTTTCCTTCCTGGGCCTTCTGTTTTGAACAGTGGAGCCAAATATTATGTATTTCAAACCTTGCAAAAAAGAGGGGCCTAAATTTTGCACGAACAAGTGATAAAAAATACATAATACATTATATAGTAATATATAAAAGGAAACAAATCTTGTGTTCACGAAAATCCAGTGTGGTGAGGAGATTCTATCTCCTCTGGCGAGTTGTGAGCAAAATAGTTTGAACCCTAACTTTGGGGGTGTAAAAATGTGCTACAAAATTAAAAAAAATTATTTCGGAAAAATCTGAAATTTTAAGTTTGATGCGGTAAAACCTGCTCTTCCAAAGTGGTTTTCGCTTGGCCAAACTTGGAAAAAAATTGTAAGGGGGGACCCTCATGTACTTGAAAAATGTGAGTTTGACCGGGCAAAATAGGGTATTTTTGTGTATTTTTTAAACACTATTTTTTTAATAAATTTGGCAGTTTCAACTCCAAATTCGAGTCTTTCAATTCTTTTCTTTTTTCTTTCTGGGCCTCCTGTTTTGAACATGGGAGCCAAATATTCTGTATTTCAAACCTTGCAAAAAAGAGGGGCCTAAATGGTGCACGAACAAGTGATAAAATATACATACTACATTATATAGTAATATATAGAAGGAAACAAATCTTGTGTTCACGAAAATCCAGTGTGGTGAGGAGATTCTATCTCATCTGGCGAGTTGTGAGCAAAATAGTTTTAACCCTAACTTTGGGGGTGTAAAAATTTGCTACAAAATTGAAAAAATTATTTTGAACAAATCTGAAATGTTGAGTTAGATGCGGTAAAACCTGCTCTTCCAAAGCGGTTTTCGCCTGGCCAAACTTGGAAAAAAATGTGGTAAGGGGGAAACCTCATGTACTTGAAAAATGTGAGTTTGACCGAGCAAAATGGGGTATTTTTGTGTATTTCTTACACACTATTTTTTTAATAAATTTGGGAGTTGTCAACCCCAAATTCGAGTCTTTCAATTCTTTTCTTTTTTCTTTCTGGGCCTCCTGTTTTGAACAGGGAGCCGAATATTATGTATTTTACAGCTCGTAAAAAGGGGGGCCTAAATGGTGCACGAAAAAGTGATAAAAGATACATACTAAATCATATAGTAATATGTAATAGGAAAAAAATCTTGTGTTCACGAAAATCCAGTGTGGTGGGGAGATTTCATCTTCTCTGGCGAGTTGTGAGCAAAATAGTTTGAACCCTAACTTTGGGGGTGTAAAAATTTGCTACAAGATTAAAAAAAATTATTTTGAAAAAAACTTAAATGTTGAGTTAAATGCGGTAAAACCTTCTCCTTCAAAGTGGGTTTTGCCTGACTGAACTTGAAAAGAAATGCTGTGAGGGAGGACACTCACGTATTCAAAAAAAGTGAGTTGGACCGGGCAAAATGGGATATGTTATGTGTATTTTCAAAACACTATTGTTTCAATAAATTTGGGAGTTTCAACACCAAATTCGAGTCTTTCAATTCTTTTCTTTTTTTTCTGGGCCTTCTGTTTTGAACAGTGGAGCCGAATATTTTGTATTTTACACCTTGCAAAAAGGAGGGCCTAAATGCTGCACGAAAAAGTGATAAAAGATACATACTATAACATATAGTAATATATAATAGGAAAAAGATCTTGTGTTCACGAAAATCCAGTGTGGTGGGGAGATTTCATCTCCTCTGGCGAGTTGTGAGCAAAATAGTTTGAACCCCAACTTTGAGATGTGTAAAAATTTGCTACAAGATTAAAAAAATTATTTTGAAAAAATCTGAAATGTTGAGTTGGATGCGGTAAAACCTGCTCTCCCGAAGTTGATTTTGCCTGGCTAAACTTGGAAGAAAATGCTGTAAGGGGGGACCCTCACGTATTTAAAAAAAGTGAGTTTGATCGGGCAAACTGGGATATTTTTTGTGTATTTTTTACACTATTTTCTTAATAAATTTGAAAGTTTCAACCCCAAATTCGAGTTTTTCAATTCTTTTCTTTTGTCTTCCTGGGCCTCCTTTTTTTAACAGGGGAGCCGAATATTTTTTATTTCAAACCTTGCAAAATAGGGAGGGTCTAAATTGTGCACGAAAAAGTGATACAAAATACATACTACATTATATAGTAATATATATTAGGGAAAAAATCTTGTGTTCACGAAAATCTAGTGTGGTGGGGAGATTTCATCTCCTCTGGCGAGTTGTGAGCAAAATAGTTTGAACTCTAACTTAATGGGTGTGAAAATTTGCTACAAAATTGAAAAAAATTAATTTGAAGAAATCTGATATTTTAAGTTTGAACCGGTAAAACCACCTCCCATATAGTGGGTTTTGACTGGCTGAACTTGGAAGAAAATGCTGTGAGGAGAGACCCTCGCGTGTTCAAAAAAAGTGAGATTGACCGGGCAAAATGGGATATGTTTTGTGTATTTTTAAAACACTATTTTTCTAATAAATTTGGAAGTTTCAACCCCAAATTCGAGTCTTTCAATTCTTTTCTTTTTTCTTTCTGGGCCTTCTGTTTTGAACAGTGGAGCCGAAAATTTTGTATTTTACACCTTGCAAAAAAGGAGGGCCTAAATGCTGCACGAAAAAGTGATAAAAGATACATACTATATCATATAGTAATATATAATAGGAAAAAGATCTTGTGTTCACGAAATTCCAGTGTGGTGGGGAGATGTCATCTCCTCTGGCGACTTGTGAGCAAAATAGTTTGAACCCCAACTTTGAGATGTGTAAAAATTTGCTACAAGATTAAAAAACATTATTTTGAACAAATCTGAAATGTTGAGTTAGATGCGGTAAAACCTTCTCTCCCAAAGTGGGTTTTGCCTGGCCAAACTTTGAAAACAAATGTTGTAAGGGGAGACCCTCATGTACTTGAAAAATGTGAGTTTGACCGGGCAAAATGTGGTATTTTTGTGTATTTTTTACACACTATTTTTTTTAATAAATTTGGGAGTTTCAACCCCAAAATCGAGTCTTTTAATTCTTTTCTTTTTTTCTTTCTGGGCCTCCTCTTTTGAACAGGGGAGCCAAATAATTCGTATTTCAACCCTTGCAAAAAAGGGGGGCCTAAATGGTGCACGAAAACGTGATAAAAAATACAAACTATATTATTGTTGTTGACCTTCTTCGGTCGATGTCGAACATGGATGTACATCACGTCGCATGAATTTCATGTTTTGCAACTTTTTGAATGACTAAACATTCCGATTCGGGATGAACAATCTCTCCCACAGCGCTTGCAACGATAGTCAGAACTCTGTCGTATTGCATCAGTTGCACGCCGGCGGCGTGATCTGCGTTCAGCAGCCAGGAGCTGTATTTGCTCCTCCCCGGCTTGCAGTCGACGCTTTAAACAATGCCTCCAAAGTGAGCGGTCAAGAGCAAGTTCTTCCCAGCTTGCGGGGTCAATGTCAAGAGCTTTCATATCTCTTTTGCAAACATCTTTGTACCGCAAGTGCGGTCTGCCCAATGGTCGACTTCCTAATTGCAACTCACCGTAGAGTAGATCTTTCGAAATACGACCATTTTCTATTCTATAGACATGACCAAGCCATCGCAGGCGGCGCTGACGTAATAGGGTAAACATGCTCTGTAGACCAGCTTTTAAAAGCACTTCAGCGTTAGTCACTCTGTCCATCCACGCTATGTTCAATATACGACGGATGCTATATATATATATATTACTATATATAACTATATATTACTATATTATATAGTAATGTATAATAGTGAAAAAAATCTTGTGTTCACGAAAATCCAGTGTGATGGGGAGATTTCATTTCCTCTGGCGAGTTGTGAGCAAAATAGTTTGAACCCTAACTTTGGGGGTGTAAAACTTCGCTACAAGATTAGGAAAAATTATTTCGAAAAAATCTGAAATTTCGAGTTTGATGCGGTAAAAGCCCCTATCTCAAAGAGGATTTTGCCTGGCTAAACTTGAAAAAAATGTTGTAGGAGGGGACCTTTACGTAATTAAAAACGTGAGTTTGACCGGGCAAAATGGGGTATTTTGGTGTATTTTTTACACACCAATTTTTAATAAATTTGGGAGTTTCAACCCCAAATTCGATTCTTTCAATTCTTTCCTATTTCTTTCTGGGACTCCTGTTTTGAACAGGGAGCCGAATATTTTGTATTTTACAACTTGCAAAAAAGGGGGGCCTAAATGATGCACGAAAAAGTGATAAAAGATACATACTATATCATATAGTAATATACAATAGGAAAAAAATCTTGTGTTCACGAAAATCCAGTGTGGTGGGGAGATTTCATCTCCTCTGGCGAGTTGTGAGCCAAATAGTTTGAACCCTAACTTTGGGTGTTTAAAAATTTGCTACAAGATTAAAAAAAATTTATTTTGGAAAAAACTTAAATGTTGAGTTAGATGCGGTAAAATTACCTACCATATAGTGGGTTTCGCCTGGCTGAACTTGGAAGAAAATGCTGTAAGGAGGGACCCTCACGTATTCAAAAAAGTGAGTTTGACCGGGCAAAATGGGATAATTCTTGTGTATTTTTGAAACACTATTTTTTTCAATAAATTTGGGAGTTTCAACCCCAAATTCGAGTCTTTCAATTCTTTTCTTTTTTTTCTGGGCTTTCTGTTTTGAACAGTGGAGCCGAATATTTTTTATTTTAAACCTTGCAAACTAGGGATGGTATAAATTGTGCACGAAAAGTGATACAAAATACATACTTTATTATATAGTAATATATGATAGAAAATAAAATCTCGTGTTCACAAAAATCCAATGTGGTTGTGGGATTTCATCTCCTCTGGCGAGTTGTGAGCAAAATATTTTGAACCCCAACTTTGAGGGTGTAAAAATTTGCTACAAGATTAAAAAACATTATTTTGAATCAATTTGAAATGTTGAGTTAGATGCGGTAAAACCTTCTCTCCCAAAGTGGGTTTTGCCTGGCCAAACGTTGAAAAAAATGTTGTGAGGGGAGACCCTTATGTACTTTGAAAATGTGAGTTTGACCGGGCAAAATGTGGTATGTTTGTGTATTTTTTACACACTATTTTGTTTAATAAATTTGGGAGTTTCAACCCCAAATTCGAGTCTTTTAATTCTTTTCTTTTTTTTCAGGGCCTCCTGTTTCAAACAGGGGAGCCAAATATTTTTTATTTGAAACCTTGCAAAAAAGGGGGCGCCTAAATGGTGCACGGAAAAGTGATAAAAAATACATACTATATTATATAGTAATATATAATAGGGTAAAAAATCTTGTGTTCACGAAAATCCAGTGTGGTGGGAAGATGTTATCTACTCTGGCGAGTTGTGAGCAAAATAGTTTGAACCCTCACTTTGGGGGTGTAAAAGTTCACTACAAAATTAAAAAAAAGATTATTTCGAAAAAATTTGAAATTTTGAGTTTGATGCGGTAAAACCCCCTCTCCCAAAGTGGGTTTTGCCTGGCTAAACTTGAAAAAAAATGTTGTAAGAGGGGACCCTTACGTACTTGAAAAATGTGAGTTTGACCGGTCAAAATAGGGTATTTTTTGTGTATTTTTACACACTATTTTTTTAATAACTTTGGGAGTTTCAACCCCAATTTCGAGTATTTTAATTCTTCTCTTTTTTCTTTCTGGGCCTCCCGTTTCGAACAGGGGAGCCGAATATTTTGTACTTAGCACCTTGCAAGAAGGGAGGGCGCTAAATGTTGCACGAAAAATGATAAACAATACATACTTCATTATATAGTAATATATAATAGGAAACAAATCTTGTGTTCACGAAAATCCAGTGTGGTGGGGAAATATCATCTCCTCTGGCAAGTTGTGAGCAAAATAGTTTGAACCCTAACTTTGGGGGTGTAAAAGTTCACTACAAAATTAAAAAAAGATTATTTCGAAAAAATTTGAAATTTTGAGTTTGATGCGGTAAAACCCCCTCTCCCAAAGTGGGTTTTGCCAGGCTAAACTTGAAAAAAATGTTGTAAGAGGGGACCCTTACGTACTTGAAAAATGTGAGTTTGACCGGTCAAAATGGGGTATTTTTTGTGTATTTTTACACACTATTTTTTTAATAACTTTGGGAGTTTCAACCCCAATTTCGAGTATTTTAATTCTTTTCTTTTTTCTTTCTGGGCCTCCCGTTTCGAACAGGGGAGCCGAATATTTTGTACTTTGCACCTTGCAGGAAGAGAGGGCGCTAAATGGTGCACGAAAAAGGATAAACATTACATACTATATCATATAATAATATATAATAGGAAACAAATCTTGTGTTCACGAAAATCCAGTGTGGTGGGGAGATTTCATCTCCTCTGGCGAGTTGTGAGCAAAATAGTTTGAACCCTAACTTTGGGGATGTAAAAATTCGCTACAAAATTAAAAAAAGATTATTTCGAAAAAATTTGAAATTTTGAGTTTGATGCGGTAAAACCCTCTCTCCCAAAGTGGGTTTTGCCTGGCTAAACTTCAAAAAAATGTTGTAAGAGGGGACCCTTACGTACTTGAAAAATGTGAGTTTGACCGGTCAAAATGGGGTATTTTTTGTGTATTTTTACACACTATTTTTTTAATAAATTTGGGAGTTTCAACCCCAAATTCGAGTCTTTCAATTCTTCTCTTTTTTCGTTAAGGGCCTCCTGTTTCGAACAGGGGAGCCGAATATTTTGTATTTTAAACCTTGCAAGAAAAGAGGGGGCTAAATGGTGCACGAAAAATGATAAACAATACATACTATATTACATAGTAATATATATTAGAAAAAAAATCTTGTGTTGACGAAAATCCAGTGTGCTGGAAAGATATCATCTCCTCTGGCGAGTAGTGAGCAAAATAGTTTGAACCTTAACTTTGGGGGTGTAAACATTTGCTACAAAATTAACAGAAATTATTTCGAAAAAATCTGAAATTTTGAGTTTGATGAGGTAAAACCCCCTCCCATATAGTGTGTTTTGCCTGGCTGACCTTGAAAAAAATGTTGTAGGGGGGACCCTCACGTACCTAAAAAAGTGAGTTTGACCGGGAAAAATGGACTATTTTTTGTGTATTTTTTACACACTATTTTTTTAATAAATTTGGGAGTTTCAACCCCAAATTCGAGTCTTTCAATTCTTTTCTTTTTCCTTTCTGGGCCTCCTGTTTTGAACAGGGGAGCCGACTATTTTGTATTTTAAACCTTGCAAGAAAGGAGGGGGCTAAATGGTGCACGAAAAATGATAAACAATACATACTTTATTATATAGTAATGTATAATAGGAAAGAAATCTTGTGTATCGACTAGAGTCGTTGTTTAACGCGTAGTCCACCCGTTTCTTAGTTTCGACAATTCAAAACCACAATGTTTCGAGTTTTCTACGGTTCTATTAACAATATTAATAGACAAAAACAATTAATAAACCTCAACCTTACCGGGTTGTACAATTGATGTGAGCCAAAATGCTCAAAGTTTCCAAATGACAACAACAAATTCAGCCAATGCTGACAAGATAGACTGCCAAATGATAAATGCAAAGAAATAAAATTACCAATACAATGGTGAACAATCGTCTCTGTTTTCTCCAAATACCACGAGCAAAATATGTGGAATTATAATGGCAGCCAAGCAATATAAATTACTTCAGTAAAACAAAACGGGGTATACAAGTGCATAAGGAAAATGTGTACACAAAAACAATGTATGATAAAATTGTTAAGAATTAAGAAGAATTCAATTGTTCAAACAGAAAAATAAGAAGGAATCTTACACAAAATTTTCGTCATTCACATCTTGTGTTCACGTAAATCCAGTGTGGTGGGGAGATTTCATCCCTCTGACGAGTTGTGAGCAAAATAGTTTGAACCCTAACTTTGGGGGTGTAAAAATTCGCTAAAAAATTGAAAAAGATTATTTCGAAAGAATCTGAATTTTTGATTTCGATGCGGCAGGACCTCCTATCCCGAAGTGGGTTTTGCCTGGCTAAACTTGAAAAAAAATGTTGTAAGGGGTAACCCTTACGTATTCGAAAAAAGTGAGTTTGACCGGGCAAAATGGGGTATTTTAGTGTATTCTTAACACACTATTTTTTCATACATTTGGAAGTTTCAACCTCAAATTCGAGTCTTTCAATTCTTTTCTTTTTTCTTTCTGGGCCTCCCGTTTCGAACACGGGAGCCGAATATTTTGTATTTTAAACCTTGCAAGAAAGGAGGGGGCTAAATGTTGCACGAAAAATGATAAACAATACATACTATATTATATAGTAATATATATTAGAAAACAAATCTTGTGTTCACGAAAATCCAGTGTGCTGGGAAGATATCATCTCCTCTGGCGAGTTGTGAGCAAAATAGTTTGAACCTTAACTTTGGGGGTGTATACATTTGCTACAAAATTAAAAAAAATTTTTCGAAAGAATCTGAAATTTTGAGTTTGATGCGGTAAAACCCCGTCCCTCAAAGTGGGTTTACCTGGCTAAACTTGAAAAAAATGTTGTAAGAGGGGACTCTTACGTATTCGAAAAAAGTGAGTTTTATCGGGCAAAATGGGGTATTTTAGTGTATTTTTTACACACTATTTTTTCATAAATTTGTAAGTTTCAACCGCAAATTCGAGTCTTTCAATTCTTTTCTTTTTTCTTTCTGGGCCTCCCCTTTCGAACACGGGAGCCGAATATTTTGTATTTTAAACCTTGCAAGAAAGGAGGGGGCTAAATGTTGCACGAAAATTGATAAACAATACATACTATATTATATAGTAATATATATTAGAAAAAAAGCTTGTGTTCACGAAAATCCAGTGTGCTGGGAAGATATCATCTACTCTGGCGAGTTGTGAGCAAAATAGTTTGAACCTTAACTTTGGGGGTGTAAACATTTGCTACAAAATTAACAAAAATTATTTCGAAAGAATCTGAAATTTTGAGTTTGATGCGGTAAAACCCCCTCTCCCAAAGTGGGTTTACCTGGCTAAACTTGAAAAAAAATGTTGTAAGAGGGGCCCCTTACGTACTTGAAAAATGTGAGTTTGACCGGGCAAAATAGGGTTATTTTTTGTGTATTTTTTACACCTTATTTTTTGATAAATTTGGGAGTTTCAACCCCAAATTCGAGTCTTTCAATTCTTTTCTTTTTTTCTTGGCCTCCTGTTTTGAACAGGGTAGCCGAATATTTTGTATTTTAAACCTTGCAAAAAAGATGGAGGGGCCTGATAGGTGCACGAAAAAGTGATAAAAAATATTTTCTGTGTTATAGAGAAATATATAATAGGGAAAAAACTTGTGTTCTCGAAAATCCAGTGTGGTGGGGAAATTTCATCTCCTTTTGCGAGTTGTGAGCAAAATAGTTTGAACCCTAACTTTGGGGGTGTAAAAATTTGCTACAAAATTGAAAGAAATTATTTTGAAAAAATCTGAAATTTTGAGTTTGATGCGGTAAAACCCCCTCCCATATAGTGGGTTTTGCCTGGCTAAACTTGGAAAAAAGATGTTGTAGGGCGGACCCTTACGTACTTGAAAAAGTGAGTTTGACCGGGAAAACTGGGGTATTTTTTGTGTATTTTTTACACACTATTTTTTTAATAAATTTGGGAGTTTCAACCCCGAATTCGAGTCTTTCAATTCCTATCTTTTTTCTTTCTGGGCCTCCTGTTTTAAACAGGGGAGCCAAATATTTTGTATTTTACACCTTGCAAAAAAGGGGTGCCTAAATGGTGCACGAAAAAGTGATAAAAGATACATACTATATCATATAGTGATATATGATAGAAAAAAATCTTGTATTCACGAAACTCCAGTGTGGTGGGGAGATTTCATCTCCTCTGGCGAGTTGTGAGCAAAATAGTTTGAACCCTAACTTTGTGGGTGTAAAAATTTGCTATTGGATTAAAAAAATATTTTGAAAAAATCTGAAATTCTGAGTTTTATTGCGGTAAAACCCCCTCTCCCAAAGTGGGTTTTGCCTGGCTAAACTTGGAAAAAATGCTGTAAGATGGGACCTTCACGTATTCAAGAAAAAAGAGTTTGACCGAGCAAAATGGGATATTTTTTGTGTATTTTTTACAAAACTATTTTCTAATAAATTTGATTGTTTCAATCCCAAATCCGAGTCTTTCAATTCTTTTGTTTTTTTATGGGCCTCCTGTTTTGAACAGGCGAGCCGGATATTTTGTATTTTAAACCTTGCAAAAGAGGGGGGGGCAAAAATGGTGCACGAAAAAGTGATAAAAATACATACTATATTATATAGTAATATATAATATGAAAAAAATCTTGTGTTCACGAAAATCCAGTGTGGTGGGGAGATTTCATCTCCACTGGCGAGTTGTGAGCAAAATAGTTTGAACCCTAACTTTGGGGGTGTAAAAATTCGCTACAAAATTAAAAAAGATTATTTCGAAAAAATCTGAAATTTTGAGTTTGATGCGGTAAAACCCCCTCTTCCACAGTGGGTTTTGCCTGGCTTAACTTGGACAAAAATGCTGCAAGATGGGACCCTTACGTATTCAAGAAAAAAGAGTTTGACCGAGCAAAATGGGATATTTTTTGTGTATTTTTTACACACTATTTTTTCATAAATTTGGAAGTTTCAACCCCAAATTCGAATCTTTCAATCCTTTATTTTTTCTTCCTGGGCCTCCCATTTTGAACAGAAGGGCCGGATAATTTGTATTTCAAACCTTGCAAAAAATGACGGGGCCTAAGTGATGCACGTCAAAGTAATAAAAATAACATACTGTATTATATAGTAATTTATATTTATGAAAAAATATCTTGTGTTCTCGAAAATCCAGTGTGTTGGGAAGATTTGATGCGGTAAAACCCCCTCTCCCAAAGTGGGTTTTGCCTGGCTAAACTTGGAAAAAAATGATGTAAGATGGGACCCTTACGTATTCAAGAAAAAAGAGTTTGACCAAGCAAAATGGGATATATTTTGTGTATTTTTTACACACTATTTTTTAATAAATTTGGGTGTTTCAACCCCAAATTCGAGTCTTTCAATTCTTTTGTTCTTTTTCTCTTGGCCTCCTGTTTTGAACAGGCGAGCCGGATATTTTGTATTTTAAACCTTGCAAAAAAGGGAGGGCCTAAATGGTGCACGAAAAAGTGATAAAAATACATACTATATTATATAGTAATATATAATAGGAAAAAAATATTGTGTTCATGAAAATCCAGTGTGGTGGGGAGATTTCATCTCCTCTGGCGAGTTGTGAGCAAAATAGTTTGAACCCCAACTTTAAGAGTGTAAAAATTCGCTACAAAATCAGAAAAGATTATTTCGAAAAAATCTGAAATTTTGAGTTTGATGCGGTAAAAACCCCTCTCCAAAAGTGGGTTTTGCCTGGCTAAACTTGAAAAATATGTTGTAAGAGGGGACCCTTACGAACTTGAAAAATGTGAGTTTGACCGGTCAAAATAGGGTATTTTTGTGTATTTTTTACACACTATTTATTTAATAAATTTGGGAGTTTCAACCCCAAATGCGAGTCTTTCAATTCTTTTGTTCTTTTTCTCTTGGCCTCCTGTTTTAACCAGGCGAGCCGGATATCTTGTATTTTAAACCTTGCAAAAAGGGGGGGCCTAAATGGTGCACGAAAAAGTGATAAAAATACATACTATATTATATAGTAATATATAATATGAAAAGAATCTTGTGTTCACGAAAATCCAGTGTGGTGGGGAGATTTCATCTCCTCTGGCGAGTTGTGAGCAAAATAGTTTGAACCCTAAGTTTGGGGGTGTAAAAATTCGCTACAAAATTAAAAAAGATTATTTCGAAAAAATCTGAAATTTTGAGTTTGATGCGGTAAAACCCCCTCTCCCAAAGTGTGTTTTGCCTGGCTAAACTTGGACAAAAATGCTGTTAGATGGGACCCTTACGTATTCAAGAAAAAAGAGTTTGACCGAGCAAAATGGGATATTTTTGTGTATTTTTGCACACTATTTTTTCATAAATTTCGAAGTTTCAACCCCAAATTCGAGTCTTTCAATCCTTTATTTTTTCTTCCTGGGCCTCCTATTTTGAACAGGGGGGGCCGGATAATTTGTATTTCAAACCTTGCAAAAAATAAGGGGGGCTAAATGATGCACGTCAAAGTGATAAAAATAACATACTGTATTATATAGTAATATATATTGATGAAAAAAATCTTGTGTTCTCGAAAATCCAGTGTGTTGGGAAGATTTCATCTCCTCTGGCGAGTTGTGAGCAAAATAGTTTGAACCTTAACTTTGGGGTGTAAAAATTTGCTACAAAATTGAAAAAAATTATTTTGAAAAAAATTCTGGAATTTTGAGTTTGATGCGGTAAAACCCCCTCTCCCAAAGTGGGTTTTGCCTGTCTAAATTCGAAAAAAAATGTTCTTAGAGGGAGCCATCACGTACTTGAAAAAAGTGAGTTTGACCGGGCAAAATGGGGTATTTTTGTGTATTTTTTACACACTATTTTTTAATAAATTTGGGAGTTTCAACCCCAAATTCGAGTCGTTCAATTCTTTTCTTTGTTCTTTCTGGGCCTCCTGTTTTGAACAGGGAAGCTGAATATTTTGTATTTTAAACCTTGCAAAAAGGGGGGCTAAGTGGTGCACGTAAAATTGATAAAAATACATACTATATTATGTAGTAATATATAATAGGGAACAAATCTTGTGTTCACAAACATCCAGTGTGGTGTGAAGATTTCATCTCCTCTGGCGAGTTGTGAGCAACATAGTTTGTACCTTAACTTTGGGGGTGTAAAAATTTGCTACAAAATTGAAAAAAATTATTTCGAAAAAAATCTGAAATTTTGAGTTTGATGCGGTAAAACTCCCTCTCCCAAATTGGGTTTGCCTGTCTAAACTCGAAAAAAAATGTTCTTAGAGGGGACCATCACGTACTTGAAAAAAGTGAGTTTTACTGGGCAAAATGGGGTATTTTTGTGTATTTTTAACACACTATTTTTTTAATAAATTTAGGAGTTTCAACACCAAATTCGAGTCTTTCAATTCTTCTCTTTTTTCTTTCTGGGCCTCCTGTTTTGAACAGGGAAGCCGAATATTTTGTATGTTAGACCTTGCAAAAAAGATGGGCCTAAATGGTGCAAGAAAAAGTGATAAAAATACATACCTAATTATATAGTAATATATAATAGGAAAGAAATTTTGTGTTCACGAAAATCCAGTGTGGTGGGGAGATTTCATATCCTCTGGCGAGTTGTGAGCAATATAGTTTGAACCCTAAGTTTATGGGTGTGAAAAATTGCTACAAAATTAAAAAAATTATTTTGAAAAAATCTGAAAATTTGAGTTGGATGCGGTAGAACCCCCTCTCCCAAAGTGGGTTTTGCCTGCCTAAACTCGAAAAAAAATGTTTTTAGAGGAGACCATCACGTACGTGGAAAAAGTGAGTTTGACCGAGCAAAATGGGGTATTTTTGTGTATTTTTAACACACTATTTTTTTAATAAATTTGGGAGTTTCAACCCCAAATTCGAGTCTGTCAATTCTTTTCTTCTTTCTTTCTGGGCCTCCTGTTTTGAACAGGGAAGCTGAATATTTTGTATTTTAAACCTTGATAAAAAAGGGGGGGGCTAAGTGGTGCACGGAAAAGTGATAAAAATACATACTATATTATGTAGTAATATATAATAGGGAACAAATCTTGCGTTCACGAAAATCCAGTGTGGTGGGGAGATTTCATCTTCTCTGGCGAGTTGTGAGCAAAATAGTTTGAATGCTAACTTTGGGGATGTAAAAATTTGCTACAAGATCAACAAATTATTTCAAAAAAATCTGAAATTTTGAGTTTGATGCGGTAAAACCCCCTCTTCCAAAGTGGGTTTTACCTGGCTAAACTTGAAAAAAAATGTTGTAAGGGGTCACCCTTAAGTACTTAAAAAAGTGAGTTTGATCGGGCCAAATGGGGTATTTTTGTGTATTTTTTACACACTATTTTTTTAAAATTTATGAGCTTCAACCCCAAATTCGAGTCTCTCAATTCTTTTTTTTCTTTCTGGGCCTCCTGTTTCGAACAGGAGAGCCAAATATTTTGTATTTTGAACCTTGTAAAAAAGGGTGGACCTGAATGGTGCACGAAAGAATTATGAAAAATACATACTATATTATATATTAATATATAATGGGAGAACAAAAATATTGTGTTCACGGAAATCCAGTGTGGTGAGGATATTTTATCTCCTCTGGCTAGTTGCGAGCAAAATAGTTTGAACCTTAACTTTGGGGGTGTAAAAATTTGCTACAAAATTAAAAAAATTATTTTGAAAAAATCTGAAATTTTGAATTTGATGCGGTAAAACCCCCTCTCTCAGAGTTTGTTTTGCCTGGCTGAACTTGAAAAAAATGTTGTAAGGAGGGACCCTTGCGTACTTAAAAAAGTGAGTTTGAAGGGGCAAAATAGGGTATTTTTTGTTCATTTTTTCACACTTTTTTTAATAAATTTAGGAGTTTCAACCCCAAATTCGAGTCTTTCAATCCTATATTTTTTTCCCGGGCCTCCTGTTTTGAACAGGGGAGCCGAATATTCTGTATTTTGAACCTCGCAAAAAAGTGGGGCCTAAATGGTGCACGAAAAAGTTAAGAAAAATACATACTATATTATATAGTAATATATAATAGGAAAACAAAAATCTTGTGTTCAATAAAATCCAGTGTGGTGAGGAGATTCCGTCCCCTCTGGCGAGTTGTGAGCAAAATAGTTCGAACCCTAACTTTGGGGTTGTAAAAATTTGCTACAAGATTAAGAGAATTATTTTGAAAAAATTTGAAATTTCTAGATTCATGCGGTAAAACCCTCTCTCTCAAAGTGGGTTTTGCCTAGCTAAACTTGAAAAAAAAAATTGTAAGGGGGGACCTTTGCGTATCAAAAAAGAGTGAGTTTGTCCGGACAAAATGGGTTATTTTTTGTGTATTTTTTACACACTATATCTTTAATACATTTGGGAGTTGCAACCCCAAATTCGAGTCTTTCAATTCTTTTTTTTCTTTCTGGGCCTCCTGTTTTGAACAGGATAGCCAAATATTTTGTATTTTAAACCTTGCAAAAAAGGGGGGCCTAAATGGTGCACGAAAAAGTTATAAAAAATACATATTATATTATTTAGTAATATATAATAGGGAAACAAAAATCTTGTGTTCACGAAACTCCAGTGTGGTTGGGAGATTTCATCTTTTCTGGTGAGTTGTGAGCAAAATAATTTGAACCATACCTTTGGGGGTGTAAAAATTTGCTACAAGATCAAAAAAATTATTTTGAGAAAATCAGAAATTTTGAGTTTGATGCGGTAAAACCCGCTCTCCCAAAGTGGGTTTTGCCTGGCTAAACTTGAAAAAAAATGTTGTAAGGGGGGACCTTTACGTAATTAAAAAAAAGTGAGTTTGATCGGGCAAATGGGGTATCTTGTGTATTTTTTACACACTATTTTTTTATAAATTTATGTGTTTCAACCCCAAATTCTAGTCTTTCAATCCTTTCTTTTTTCTTTCTCAGACTCCTGTTTTGAACAGAAGAGCCGAATATTTTTTATTTTAAATCTTGCAAAAAAGGGGGGCCTAAGTGGTGCACGAAAAAGTTATAAAAATACATACTATATTATATAGTAATATATAATAGGGAAACAAAAATCTTGTGTTCACGGAAATCCAGTGTGGTGGGAAGATTTCATCTCTTCTGGCGAGTTGTGAGCAAAATAGTTTGAACCCTAACATTGGAGGTGTAAAAATTTGCTACAAGATTGGAAAAAAATTATTTTGAAAAAATCTGAAATTTGAGTTTGATGCCTTAAAACCCCCTCTCCAAAAGTGAGTTTTGCCTGGCTAAAGTTGAATAAAATATTGTAAGGGGGGCTTTTGCGTACTTAAAAAGAGTGAGTTCGACCGGGCAAAATGGGGTATTATTTGTGTATTTTCTACACAATATTTGTTTGATAAATTTAGGAGTTTCAACCCCAAATTCGAGTCTTTCAATTCTTTTTTTCTCACTGGGCCTCCCGTTTTGAACATGGGAGCCGAATATTTTGTATTTTAAACCTTGCAAAAAAGGGGGGCTTAAATGGTGCACGAAAAAGTGATAACGATTACATACTATATTATATAGTAATATATAATAGGGAAATAAAAATCTTGTGTTCACGAAAATCCAGTGTGGTGGGGAGGTTTCATCACCTCTGGCGAGTTGTGAGCAAAATAGTTTGATCCCTAACTTTGGAGGTGTAAACATTTGCTTCAAGATTAAAAAGAATTATTTTGAAAAAATCTGAAATTTTGAGTTTGATGCGGTGAAAACCCCTTTTTCTCAAAGTGGGTTTTGCCCGCTAAACTTGAAAAAAATTGTTGTAAGAGGGACCCTTGCGTACTTAAAAAAAACTGAGTTTGACCGTGCAAATGGGGTATTTTTGTGTAATTTTTACACACTATTTTTTTTAAATAAATTTAGGATTTTCAACCACAAATTGAAGTCTTTCAATTCTTTTTTTCTTGCTGGGCCTCCTGTTTTGAACAGGATAGCCGAATATTTTATATTTTAATTCTTGCAAAAAAGGGGGTGCCTAAATGGTGCACGAAAAAGTTATAAGAAATACATACTATATTATATAGTAATATATAATAGGGAAACAAAAATATTGTGTTCACGGAAATCCAGTGTGGTGGGGAGATTTCATCTCATCTGGCGAGTTGTGAGCTTAATAGTCTGAACCCTTACTGCGGAGGTGTAAAAATTTGCTACAAGATTGAAAATAAATTATTTTAAAACATCCGAAATTTTGAGTTTGATGCTGTGAAACCCCCTCTCCCAAAGTGGGTTTTGCCTGGCTTAACTTGAATGAAATATTGTAAGGAGGGGCTTTTGTGTACTAAAAAAGAGTGAGTTTGACCGGGCAAAATGAGGTATTTTTGTGTATTTTTTACACACTATTTGTTTAATAAATTTGGGAGTTTCAACCCCGAATTTGAGTCTTTCAATTCTTTTTTTCTCACTGGGCCTCCCGTTGTGAACAGGGGAGCCGAATATTTTGTATTTTAAACATTGCAAAAAAGGGGTGGCTTATATGGTGCACGAAAAAGTGATAAAGATTACATACTATATTATATAGTAATATATAATAGGGAAACAAAAATCTTGTGTTCACGAAAATCCAGTGTGGTGGGGAGATTTCATCTCTTCTGGCGAAGTTGTGAGCAAAATAGTTTTAACCCTAACTTTGGGGGTGTAAAATTTGCTTCAAGATTAAAAAGAATTATTTTGAAGAAATCTGAAATTTTGAGTTTGATGCGGTGAAAACCCCTTTTTCTCAAAGTGGGTTTTGCCTGGCTAAACTTGAAAATAAATGTTGTAAAGGGGGACCCTTGCGTACTCAAAAACAGTGAGTTTGACCGGGCAAAATAAGGTATTTTTCGTGTATTTTTTACACACAATTTGTTTAATAAATTTGGGAGTTTCAACCCCAAATTCCAGTCTTTCAATTCTTTTTTTCTCACTGGGCCTCCCGTTGTGAACAGGGGAGCCGAATATTTTGTATTTCAAACATTGCAAAAAAGGGGGAGCTTAAATGGTGCACGAAAAAGTGATAAAGATTACATACTATATTATATAGTAATATATAATAGGGAAACAAAAATCTTGTGTTCACGGAAATCCAGTGTGGTGGGGAGATTTCATCTCCTCTGGCGAGTTGTGAGCCTGATAGTCTAGACCCTAACTGCGGAGGTGTAAAAATTTGCTACAAGATTGAAAAAAATTTATTTTGAAAAAATCTGAAATTTTGAGTTTGATGCTGTAAAACCCCCTCTCCCAAAGTGGGTTTTGCCTGGCTAAACTTGAATGAAATATTGTAAGGAGAGGCTTTTGTGTACTAAAAAAGAGTGAGTTTGACCGGGCAAAATGGGTATTTTTTGTGTATTTTTTACACACTATTTGTTTAATAAATTTGGGAGTTTCAACCCCAAATTCAAGTCTTTCAATTCTTTTTCTCTCACTGGGCCTCCCGTTGTGAACAGGGGAGCCGAATATTTTGTATTTTAAACATTGCAAAAAAGAGGGGCCTAAATGGTGCACGAAAAAGTGATAAAAATACATACTATATTATATAGTAATATATAATAGGGAATAAAAATCTTGTGTTCACGAAAATCCAGTGTGGTGGGGAGATATCATCTCTTCTGGAGAGTTGTGAGCAAAATAGTTTGAACCCTAACTTTGGGGGTGTGAAAATTTGCTAAAAGATCAAAAAAATTATTTTGAAAGAATCTGAAATTTTGAGTTTGATGCGGTAAAACCCTCTCTCCCAAAATAGGTTTAGCCTGGCTGAACTTGAAAAAAATGTTCTAAGGGGGCACCCTTACGTACTTAAAAAAGTGAGTTTGACTGGGCAAAATAGGGTATTTTTGTGTATTTCTCACACACTATTTTTTTAAATAAAGTTGATAGTTTCAACACCAAATTCGAGTTTTTCAATTCTTTTCTTTTTTTCTTTCTGGGCCTCCTGTTTTGAACAGGGGAGCCGAATATTTTGTATTTTAAACCTTGCAAAAAAGGGGTCCTTAATGGTGCACGAATAAGTGATAAAAATTACATACTATATTACATAGTAATATATAATAGGGTAACAAAAATCTTGTGTTCACGAAAATCCAGTGTGGTGTGGAGATTTCCTCTTCTCTGGCGAGTTGTGAGCAAAATAGTTTGAACCCTAACTCTGGGGGTGTAAAAATTTGCTACAAAATTAAAAAAAATTATTTTGGAAAAATATGGGATTTTGAGTTTGATGCAGTAAAACCCCCTCTCCCGAAGTGGGTTTTGCCTGGATAAACTTGAAAAAAATGTTGTGATGGGGGACCCTTACGTACTTAAAAAAAGTGAGTTTGACCGGGCATAATGGGGTATATTTGTGTATTTTTTACACACTATTTTTCAAAAAAATTTAGGAGTTTCAACCCCAAATTCGAGTCTTTCAATTTTTTCCTTTTTTCTTTCTTGGCCTTCTGTTTTGAACAGGGGAGCCGAATATTTTGTATTTTGAACCTTGCAAAGAAAGGGGGGCTAAATTGGTGCACGAAAAAGTGATAAAAAATACATACTATATTATATAGTAATATATAATAGGGAAAAAAATCTTGTGTTCACGAAAATCCAGTGTGGTGGGGAGATTTAATCTTCTCTGGCGAGTTGTGAGCGGAATAGTTTGAACCCTAACTCTGGGGGTGTGAAAATTTGCTACAAAATTAAAAAAAATTATTTTGGAAAAATATGGAATTTTGAGTTTGATGCAGTAAAACCCCCTCTCCCGAAGTGGGTTTTGCCTGGATAAACTTGAAAAAAATGTTGTGAGGGGGGACCCTTACGAACTTAAAAAAAGTGAGTTTGACCGGGCATAATGGGGTATTTTTGTGTATTTTTTACACACTATTTTTTTAAAAAATTTGGGAGTTTCAACCTCAAATTCGAGTCTTTCAATTTTTTCCTTTTTTCTTTCTTGGCCTTCTGTTTTGAACAGGGGAGCCGAATATTTTGTATTTTGAACCTTGCAAAGAAAGGGGGGCTAAATTGGTGCACGAAAAAGTGATAAAAAATACATACTATATTATATAGTAATATATAATAGGGAAAAAAATCTTGTGTTCACGAAAATCCAGTGTGGTGGGGAGATTTAATCTTCTCTGGCGAGTTGTGAGCGGAATAGTTTGAACCCTAACTCTGGGGGTGTGAAAATTTGCTACAAAATTAAAAAAAATTATTTTGGAAAAATATGGAATTTTGAGTTTGATGCAGTAAAACCCCCTCTCCCGAAGTGGGTTTTGCCTGGATAAACTTGAAAAAAATGTTGTGAGGGGGGACCCTTACGAACTTAAAAAAAGTGAGTTTGACCGGGCATAATGGGGTATTTTTGTGTATTTTTTACACACTATTTTTTTAAAAAATTTGGGAGTTTCAACCTCAAATTCGAGTCTTTCAATTTTTTCCTTTTTTCTTTCTTGGCCTTCTGTTTTGAACAGGGGAGCCGAATATTTTGTATTTTGAACCTTGCAAAGAAAGGGGGGCTAAATTGGTGCACGAAAAAGTGATACAAAATACATACTATATTATATAGTAATATATAATAGGGAAAAAATCTTGTGTTCACGAAAATCCAATGTGGTGGGGAGATTTTATCTCCTCTAACGAGTTGTGAGCAAAATAGTTTGAACCCTAATTTCGGGGGTGTAAAAATTTGCTGCAAGATTTAAAAAAAATTATTTTGAAAAAATCTGAAATTTAGAGTTTGATGCGGTGAAACCCCTTCTCCCAAAGTGGATTTTGCCTGGGTAAACTTGAAAAAAAAATGTTGTAAGGGGGGACCCTTACGTACTCGATAAAAGTGAGTTTGACCGTACAAAATGGGGTATTTTTTGTGTATTTTTTACACACTATTTTTTGTTAAATAAACTTGGGAATCTCAACTCCAAATTCGAGTCTTATAATCCTTTCCTTTTTTCTGGGCCTCGTGTTTTGAACGTGGGAGCTGAATATTTTGTATTTAAAAAATTGCACAGAAAGGGGGGCCTAAATGGTGCACGAAAAAGTGATAGAAAATACATACTATATTATATAGACTTGCGCGGTACGTTCAACTTGGTTGTATTTCCCACGCTCTTACACATAATATTTTTCCAAATCGCTGTTCTCTGACTTTTGCTGTAAATTGGTAATCAATTTATCGCATTATATACACATCGTAACTAGAATCAACATATTCTTTTACGTTTTTGAAAATTGTTATTTGAATTTTCAAAAAAATCAAACTATGCCTAAAGCTTCATATCCCTGCATTTCAAGTGAATGTGGTAAGAAGGTTGTAAAAGGCAGAGCTTGTGATGTGCCAGAGATGGGCGCATTCAAAATGCTCTGGCTTTCTTGCCAAGCATTATGAAACTTATTGTAAAATTAGTTTCATGGAATGGGTATGTTGGGAGTGTAAGAGAAATGCCTGGGAAGTATTCCTGAGGACCTCCGCTAGTATTTTAAACAATGTTGAGGCAAATAATAAGAGTTCTCCGTTGTCCTACGCCGAGGTCGTAAGAATAAGAACAACCCCGTCAACAAAACCCGGCCCTGCCCGCAGTACCATCAATAAGAATAAAAAAGCAACACAGGGGGGGAAAAAGAACCCAAAAAAGAAAACCGTCGATAACAGTAAATGTCCGGTAATAACACAGCAAGCTAACTACGTTGCTTTAGAAAGGCAAATAAATGCCTTAGCTGAGCAAGTTAGTGAGCTTGCTGCACCCCACAAAATGGCGGAAACGAGGCCATCTCGTACTCTCCTCATACTAAATAGGGAAGAGCCGCTGATTCGCGAAAGCAAATCCCGGCGCCAAATGGACCGTTCCAGGGTTCAAGATATTTTGCGCATGGCAGGGCTAATTAACTGCCAGGTAAAAAGGGTCCATCGTGTAGGCCGGTGGAACCCAACTGTAAATAGCGCTCGTCCGATCTTGGTAGAATTCATGAACCAGCAGGACAGGGATACGCTTCTTTTAAAAAGTGCTTACCTTGAGCGCTACACAAATGGGCGATTCAAAGTTGTCCAAGATAAGGGGCCTCAACCACATTTTCATGGAAAGCGTTCAAAAACGCCCATGACTGGCTTGAAAACTCCCATAAAAGGGATCAACCTTAGCCACCATAAAATGTTTAAGTCATCTGCGGTAGTTGTCATTGAAGATGTACTCCAAAATGGGCCGCCAGTAGAATACGAGCGCATGAAAAACTCGCTTTTCAGTAAGCTTCTGAACGAGGAAAATCTATGTACAACTGCCATTAGGCCGGTGCAAGCTCGTTCGCAAGGGCAGTCTAGCCACTTATCAACTTCTCCGGTTTCAAAAAACGGGGTGCTCCCACCCCGAGTAAAGTTAGTTTAAAATGTGCGCAGAATAGAAATACCCGTGTACTGTACACAAATGCTTGCAGTATACGTAATAAATGGGGCGAGCTGCAGCTTGCTGCACTGGAAAACCAGGTCGACATAATTGCCATCTCCGAATCATGGTTGAAACCAGATGATCATCTTCCGTCATTTGTATCAACTAAGTATTCCATCTATCGTCAGGATAGGGATACTGGTGCTACGGGAGGGGGAGTGGCAATTATGATAAACGAAGATCTCCCCCACAGTGAGACATCGATAAAGATCGCTTCTCACTCAATCCAACTAACATCGGTATTTCTTACTGTCGCTAGAAGAAGACTGGCACTTGCATGTGCTTATAGAAGCCCGACCGCTTCATCATTAGACGACCAATTACTAATGGACACATTGGAAGTACTAAAAGGGCAATGCAACGCATTACTAATTGTCGGAGACTTCAATCTCCCAGGCATTGATTGGCGTACTGAAATTTCTCCACCAGGGTCAGTTGAGTCGCAATAACTAGACTGGTTTCATGTCGGAGGCTTTTATCAACATGTAAGGGAACCTACAAGGTTTAGGACAGGACATACTCCGTCAACTTTAGATTTGGTTCTGTCGTCTCATGAAAGAGATATTTATGGAATCAAATACCTTTCGCCACTAGGCAAGAGCGACCACGCTGTAATTCTTCTTGACTGGACTTTAGTGCATCCTAGTCCTCAAGTAAAGATGTCCCGCAACTTTGGTCGAATGGACATCGTCCAACTACAAACTAAAGCAATGAATCTAAGTTGGGAACCAGACGAATTAGAACCTAGTGTAGAAATCAGGTGGAATATTATAAAAGGGCACCTTTTACAACTACAGGATGATTTTGCTCCTCTACAACCAGTGAGAACGCGAGGAAAACCACCCTGGTGGAGCGCGTCTATTCGCAAGGCTATTAGATGCCGTGACCGTAGCTGGAGGGCGTACAAATTCTGTGGAACTCACAGATCTAGACTGCAGTACATACAGACCAGAAATTCAGCTGTTGCGCTGCAAAGGAAAGCTAAAAGGGACTTCGAATCTCGACTTGCCAAAAAAGCAAAGATTAACTTGAAAGCTTTTTATGGCTATGTTCAGTCCAAGCGATCATTAAGAGAGGAAATAGGTACGTTAGTGCTGGAAGATGGCAATACGGCTTTGACTGCACCGGAAAAAGCCGATGCGTTGCATTCATTCTTCTGCAGTGTTTATCGGCGCGATTCAGGTAACTGTTTAGAAACTCACGAGTGCAGAGCACCTCCCTTTAGCTCGGTGGAGGTTAATCAGGAAATGGTCACCACAGTTCTGTCGCAGCTGGACAAAACTAAGTCGGCTGGCCCCGACGGCATACATCCGGCTATTCTTCAACCGCTTGCGAATATAGTTAGCCTTGCAATCAGAAATCTTTTCGAAGCTACCTTACTCCAGGGTATACTACCGGATGATTGGAAACGAGCGGCGGTAATAGCCATATACAAAAAGGGTCCCATTTCGGATGTACGCAACTACAGGCCAGTAAGCCTGACAAGCATTCTTTGCAAGTGCTTGGAAAAAATCATTCGGCACCAGGTATGTAAACATTTGGTAGCCAATTCCTTACTATCCGATGCCCAGCACGGATTCTGGAAAGGAAGGTCCTGCCTAACCAATCTTCTAAGCTTTCTGGACGAAGTGACATTACGCCTCGATGAAGGGAGAGTAGTCGAAGTCTGCTATCTTGATTTTCAAAAGGCATTTGACTCGGTGAACCATAGGTACCTTCTGCACAAACTAAGTATGTGTGGCGTCACAGGTGACCTACATCGATGGTTAGACAGCTTCTTAACTAATCGCACTAACTATGTTAGAATTGCAGGGGAGTGCTCGCAGGAATCACTGATTCTCAGTGGAGTGCCTCAAGGCTCGGTGCTTGGTCCATTACTTTTTCTTATTTTTGTAAACGACCTGGCAGCGTGCTTGAGTTCACGCTGCTTCCTGTTTGCTGATGATGTTAAGATCCTAGGAACCGACAGTAGAGATACGCTTATCTCTGATTTAGAAAAAGTAATCGAGTGGACAAAGACCTGGGACTTGCCACTAAACCTGGGGAAGAGCTGTCTTCTGACGACTGATTTAGCGACAACCCAACTAGAAGTTGGTGAAGGAACTATCAGAATAGCGGCTGCTCAGAAAGTGAAGGATCTTGGCATTACTATAACAGGCGATTTTAAATGGGCTACTCAATGTGCCGAAGCTGCAAACAAGGCTCGCAGAGAATTGTTCAGACTTCGCTCAGCGTTATCTTGCCGAAAACCTTCAATCTTCATCCCCTTATACAAAGTAGTCGTGCGGCCTCACTTGGAGTACTGCGTTCAATCCTGGGCACCGTACTTAAAAAAGGATATAGCATGTCTCGAAAGGGTCCAGCGCCTTGCGACTAGGATGGTTGAGGGTCAGGCAGGTAAAACTTATGAGGCTAGACTCAAGGACCTCGGTTTGTTCTCACTAGAGAGACGGCGGCTGCGAGGTGACCCAATAGAAGCCTTCAAGATTCTAAAGGGTCTTACAGGTGATAATATTACTGAAATCCTTAAACTTGCACCTAAAGCAGCTACAAGAGGTAATTCCATGAAACTTCTTAAGAGTAGGCCCAGGTTGCTGGCACGTGAGCACTTTTTCAGCAACCGTGTGGTCAACTTCTGGAACAAGCTCCCAGATTGTATAGTAAGCCTCCCAAATGTGTTGAGCTTTAAAAGGGAATTAGACGTTAAATGGTCTATCATATTTCCGCATATTGTCTAATGAAAAAACTTTATAAAAAACAAAAAAACGTATTTTACATTTTTATCATATCTGTCTAGGCCTGGACAACCTGACAGTAAATTAGCCCACATGCAGTCTATGACTGTGTTTCACTTTACCTCAACTAGGCTAGTGATTTCATACACCACACATTGTTCACGCATATTATTGCATTGTTTTCTGAATAGCTGACCTCTCACCGTGCTGGTGAAGAGAAACCCTACCTTACTTTCCAGTTATTCGGAAGCAAGAATGTGTGAAAAGTACGAATTGTATACTCGATATCGAAGTGCCGGGTGCTCAACCGCATACCGTCGAAGGAAATCTGGGCGCGTGATTGGCTTTTAGCCACCTTCAGCCCTGTGCAACTTGAACTTGAACTTGAACTTGAACTAATATATAATAGGAAAACAAAAATCTTGTGTTCGCGGAAATACAGTGTGGTGGGGATATTTCATCTCTTCTGGCGAGTTGTGAGCAAAATAGTTTGAACCCTAACTTCGGAGGTGTAAAAATTTGCGACAAGATTGAAAAAAAATTATTTTGAAAAAATCTGAAATTTGAGATTGATGCTGTAAAACCTTCTCTCCAAAAGTGGGTTTTGCCTGGCTAAACTTGAAAAAAAATGTTGTAAAGAGGGACCCTTGCGTACTCAAAAACAGTGAGTTTGACCGGGCAAAATAATGTATTTTTCTGTATTTTTTACACACTATTTTGTTAATAAATTTGGGAGTTTCAACCACAAATTCGAGTCTTTCAATTCTATTTTTCTTTCCGGGCCTCCCGTTTTGAACAGGAAAGCCGAATATTTTGCATTTTAAATCTTGCGAAAAAGGGGGTGCCTAAATGGTGCACGAAAAAGTTATAAAAAATACATACTATATTATATAGCAATATATAATAGGGAAACAAAAATCTTGTGTTCACGGAAATCCAGTGTGGTGGGGAGATTTCATCTTCTCTGGCGAGTTGTGAGCCTAATAGTCTGAACCCTAACTTTGGAGGTGTAAGAATTTGCTACAAGATAGAAAAAAATTATTTTGAGAAAATCTGAAATTTTGAGTTTGATGCTGTAAAACCCCCTCTCCCAAAGTGGGTTTTGCCTGGCTAAACTTGAATGAAATATTGTAAGGCGGGCTTTTGCGTACTTAAAAAGTGTGAGTTTGGCCGGGCAAAATGGAGTATTTTTTGTGTATTTCTTTACACACTATTTTTTTATAAATTTGGGAGTTTCAACCCCAAATTCGAGTCTTTCAATTCTTTTTTTCTCACGTGGCCTCCCGTTGTGAACAGAGGAGCCGAATATTTTGTATTTTAAACCTTGCAAAAAAGGGGGGGCCTAAATGGTGCACGAAAAAGTTATAAAAATACATACTATATTATATAGTAATATATAATAGGGAAACAAAAATGTGGTGTTCAAGAAAATCAAGTGTGGTGGGGAGATTTCATCTCCTCTGGCGAGTTGTGAGCCTAATAGTCTGAACCCTAACTTTGGAGGTGTAATAATTTGCTACAAGATAGAAAAAAATTATTTTGAAAAAATCTGAAATTTTGAGTTTGATGCTGTAAAACCCCCTCTCCCAAAGTGGGTTTTGCCTGGCTTAACTTGAATGAAATATTGTAAGGCGGGCTTTTGCGTACTTAAAAAGTGTGAGTTTGACCGGGCAAAATGGAGTATTTTTTGTGTATTTTTTTTACACACTATTTTTTTATAAATTTGGGAGTTTCAACCCCAAATTCGAGTCTTTCAATTCTTTTTCTCTCACTGGGCCTCCCGTTGTGAACAGGGGAGCCGAATATTTTGTATTTTGAACCTTGCAAAAAAGGGGGGGCTTAAATGGTGCACGAAAAAGTTATAAAAATACATACTATATTATATAGTAATATATAATAGGGAAACAAAAATCTTGTGTTCAAGAAAATCAAGTGTGGTGGGGAGATTTCATCTCCTCTGGCGAGTTGTGAGCAAAATAGTTTGATCCCTAACTTTGAGGGTGTAAAAATGTGCTTCAAGATTAAAAAGAATTATTTTGAAGGAATCTGAAATTTTGAGTTTGAGGCGGTAAAAACCCCTTTTTGCTCAAAGTGGGTTTTGCCCGCTAAACTTGAAAGAAAATGTTGTAAAGGGGGACCCTTGCGTACTTAAAAAAAGTGAGTTTGACCGGGCAAAATGGTGTATTTTTTGTGTATTTTTTACACACTATTTTTCTTTAATAAATTTGAGAGTTTCAACCCCGAATTCGAGTCTTTCAATTTTTTATTTCTGGGCCTCCTGTTTTGTACAGGGGAGCCGAATATCTTGTATTTTAAACCTTGCAAAAAAGGGGGGGCTTAAATGGTGCACGAAAAAGTGATAAAGATTACATACTATATTATATAGTAATATATAATAGGGAAACAAAAATCTTGTGTTCACGAAAATCCAGTGTGGTGGGGAGATTTCATCTCTTCTGGCGAGTTGTGAGCAAAATAGTTTGAACGCTAACTTTGGGGGTGTAAATATTTGCTTCAAGATTAAAAAGAATTATTTTGAAAAAATCTGAAATTTCGAGTTTGATGCGGTGAAAACCCCTTTTTCTCAAAGTGGGATTTGCCTGGATAAACTTGAATGAAATATTGTAAGGGGGGCTTTTGCGTACTTGAAAAGAGTGAGTTTGACCGGGCAAAATAAGGTATTTTTGTGTATTTTTTACACACTATTTTTTTTAATAAATTTTAGAGTTTCAACCCCAAATTCGAGTCTTTCAATTTTTTTATTTCTGGGCCTCCTGTTTTTTATAGAGGGGAGCCGAATATCTTGTATTTTAAACCTTGCAAAAAAGGGGGGCTTAAATGGTGCACGAAAAAGTGATAAAGGTTACATACTATATTATATAGTAATATATAATAGGGAAACAAAAATCTTGTGTTCACGAAAATCCAGTGTGGTGGGGAGATTTCATCTCTTCTGGCGAATTGTGAGCAAAATAGTTTGAACCCTAACTTTAAGAATGTAAAAATTTTCTTCAAGATTAAAAAGATTTATTTTGAAAAAATCTGAAATTTTGAGTTTGATGCGGTGAAAACCCCTTTTTCTCAAAGTGGGTTTTGCCTGGCTAAACTTGAAAAAAATTGTTGTAAAGGGGGACCCTTGCGTACTCAAAAACAGTGAGTTTGACCGGGCAAAATAAGGTATTTTTTGTGTATTTTTCACACACTTTTTTTTAATTAAATTTGGGAGTTTCAACCACAAATTCGAGTCTTTCAATTCTTTTTTTCTTTCTGGGCCTCCTGTTTTGAACAGTATAGCCGAATATTTTGTATTTTAAATCTTGCAAAAAAGAGGGTGCCTAAATGGTGCACGAAAAAGTTATAAAAATACATACTATATTATATAGTAATATATAATAGGGAAACAAAAATCTTGTGTTCACGGAAATCCAGTGTGGTGGGGAGATTTCATCTCCTCTGGCGAGTTGTGAGCCTAATAGTCTGAACCCTTACTTTGGAGGTGTAAGAATTTGCTACAAGATTGAAAAAAGAATTATTTTGAAAAAATCTGAAATTTTGAGTTCGTTGCGGTAAAAACCCCTTTTTCTCAAAGTGGGTTTTGCCCGCTAAACTTGAAAAAATTGTTGTAAAGGGGGACCCTTGCGTACTTAAAAAAGTGAGTTTGACCGGGCAAAATGGTGTATTTTTTGTGTATTTTTTACACACTATTTTTTTAAATAAATTTGAGAGTTTCAACCCCACATTCGATTCTTTCAATTTTTTATTTCTGGGCCTCCTGTTTTGTACAGGGGAGCCGAATATCTTGTATTTTAAACCTTGTAAAAAAGAGGGGCGGCTTAAATGGTGCACGAAAATGTGATAAAGGTTACATACTATATTATATAGTAATATATAATAGGGATACAAAAATCTTGTGTTCACGAAAATCCAGTGTGGTGGGGAGATTTCATCTCTTCTGGCGAGTTGTGAGCAAAATAGTTTGAACCCTAACTTTAAGGGTGTAAAAATTTGCTTCAAGATTAAAAAGAATTATTTTGAAAATATCTGAAATTTTGAGTTTGATGCGGTGAAAACCCCTTTTTCTCAAAGTGGGTTTTGCCCGCTAAACTTGAAAAAATTGTTGTAAAGGGGGACCCTTGCGTACTCAAAAACAGTGAGTTTGACCGGGCAAAATGAGGTATTTTTTGTGTATTTTTTACACACTATTTTTTTAATAAATTTGATAGTTTCAACCACAAATTCGAGTCTTTCAATTCTTTTTTTCTTTTTGGGCCTCCTGTTTTGAACAGGATAGCCGGATATTTTGTATTTTAAATCTTGCAAAAAAGGGGGTGCCTAAATGGTGCACGAAAAAGTTATAAAAATACATACTATATTATATAGTAATATATAATAGGGAAACAAAAATCTTGTGTTCACGAAAATCAAGTGTGGTGGGGAGATTTCATCTCCTCTGGCGAGTTGTGAGCCTAATAGTCTGAACCCTAACTTTGGAGGTGTAAAAATTTGCTACAAGATTGAAAAAAATTATTTCAAAAATCTGAAATTTTGAGTTTGATGCTGTAAAACCCCCTCTCCCAAAGTGGGTTTTGCCTGGCTAAACTTGAATGAAATATTGTAAGGGGGGGCTTTTGCTTACTTAAAAAAGTGAGTTTGACCGGGCAAAATGGGGTATTTTGTGTATTTTTTACACATTATTTGTTTAATAAATTTGGGAGTTTCAACCCTAAATTCGAGTCTTTCAATTCTTTTTTTCTCACTGGGCCTCCCGTTGTGACCAGGGGAGCCGAATATTTCGTATTTTAAACCTTGCAAAAAACGGGGGGGATTAAATGGTGCACGAAAAAGTGATAAAGATTACATACTATATTATATAGTAATATATAATAGGAAAACAAAAATCTTGTGTTCACGGAAATCCAGTGTGGTGGGGAGATTTCATCTCCTCTGGCGAGCTGTGAGCGAAATAGTTTGATACCTAACTTTGGGGGTGTAAAAATTTGCTTCAAGATTAAAAAGAATTATTTTGAAAAAATCTGAAATTTTGAGTTTGATGCGGTAAAAACCCCTTTTTCTCAAAGTGGGTTTTGCCCGCTAACTTGAAAGAAAATGTTGTTAAAGGGGGGACCCTTGCGTACTTAAAAAAAGTGAGTTTGACCGAGCAAAATGGTGTATTTTTTGTGTATTTTTTACACAATATTTTTTTAAATAAATTTGAGAGTTTCAACCCCAAATTCGAGTCTTTCAATTTTTTATTTCTGGGCCTCCTGTTTTGTACAGGGGGGCCGAATATCTTGTATTTCAAACCTTGCAAAAAAAGGGGGGCTCAAATGGTGCACGAAAAAGTGATAAAGATTACATACTATATTATATAGTAATATATAATAGGGAAACAAAAATCTTGTGTTCACGAACATCCAGTGTGTTGGGGAGATTTCATCTTTTCTGGCGAGTTGTGAGCAAAATAGTTTGAACCCTAACTTTGGGGGTGTAAAAATTTGCTTCAAGATTAAAAAGAATTATTTTGAAATAATCTGAAATTTTGAGTTTGATGCGGTGAAAATCCCTTTTCCTCAAAGTGGGTTTTGCCTGGCTAAACTTGAAAAAAATTGTTGTAAAGTAGGACCCTTGCGTATTCAAAAACAGTGAGTTTGACCGGGCAAAATAAGGTATTTTTTGTGTATTTTTTACACACTATGTTTTTAATAAATTTGGGAGTTTCAACCACAAATTCGAGTCTTTCAATTCTTTTTTCTTTCTGGGCCTCCTGTTTCGAACAGGATAGCCGAATATTTTGTATTTTAAATCTTGCAAAAAAAGGGGGTGTCTAATTGGTGCACGAAAAAGTTATAAAAAATACATACTATATTATATAGTAATATATAATAGGGAAACAAAAATCTTGTGTTCACGAAAATCCAGTGTGGTGGGGAGATTTCATTTCCTCTGGCGTGTTTTGAGCAAAATAGTTCGATCCCTTACTTTGGGGGTGTAAACATTTGCTTCAGGATTAAAAAGATTTATTTTGAAAAAATCTGACATTTTGAGTTTGATGCGATAAAAACCCCTTTTTCTCAAAGTGGGTTTTGCCCGCTAAACTTGAAAAAAATGTTGTAAAGGGGGACCCTTGCGTACTTAAAAAAAGTGAGTTTGACCGGGCAAAATGGTGTATTTTTTGTGTATTTTTTACACACTATTTTTTTAATAAATTTGAGAGTTTCAACCCCAAATTCGAGTCTTTCAATTGTTTTATTTCTGGGACTCCTGTTTTGTACAGGGGTGCCGAATATCTTGTATTTTAAGCCTTGCAAAAAAGGGGGGCTTAAATGGTGCACGAAAAAGTGATAAAGATTACATACTATATTATATAGTAATATATAATAGGGAAACAAAAATCTTGTGTTCACGAAAATCCAGTGTGGTGGGGAGATTCAATCTCTTCTGGTGAGTTGTGAGCAAAATAGTTTGAACCCTAACTTTGTGGGTGTAAAAATTTGCTTCAAGATTAAAAATAATTATTTTGAAAAAATCTGAAATTTTGAGTTTGATGCGGTGAAAACCCCTTTTTCTCAAAGTGGGTTTTGCCTGGCTAAACTTGAAAAAAAATGTTGTAAAGGGGGACCCTTGCGTATTCAAAAACAGTAAGTTTGACCGGGCAAAATAAGGTATTTTTTGTGTATTTTTTACACACTATTTTTTTAATAAATTTTGGAGTTTCAACCACAAATTCGAGTTTTTCAATTTTTTTTTCTTTCTGGGCCTCCCGTTTTGAACAGGAGAGCCGAATATTTTGTATTTTAAACCTTGCAAAAGAGAGGGTGCCTAAATGTTGCACGAAAAAGTGATAAAAAGTATATACTATATTATATGGTAATATATAATAGGGAAACAAAAATCTTGTGTTCACGAAAATCCAGTGTGGTGGGGAGATTTCATCTCATCTGGCGAGTTGTGAGCAAAATAGTTTGAACCCTAACTTTATGGGTGTAAAAATTTGCGACAAGATTGAAAAAAATTATTTTGAAAAAATCTGAAATTTTAAGTTTGATGCGGTAAAACCCCCTCTCCCAAAGTGGGTTTTGCCTGGCTGAACTTGAAAAAAATGTCATGAGGGGGGACCCTTACGTGCTTGAAAAAAGTGAGTTTGACCGGGCAGAATGGCGTATTTTTGTATATTTTTGCACAATATTATTATAAATAAATTTGGTAGTTTCAACCTCAAATTCGAGTCTTTCAAATCTTATCTTTTTTCTTTCTAAGCCTCCTGTTTTGAACAGAAGAGCCGAATTATTTTGTATTTCAAACCTTGCAAAAAAGAGGAAGGGCCTAAATGGTGCACGAATAAGTGATAAAGATCACATACTATATTATATAGTAATATATAATAGGGAAACAAAAATCTTGTGTTCACGAAAATCCAGTGTGGTGCGGAGATTTCATGTTCTCTGGCAAGTTGTGAGCAAAATAGTTTGAACTTTAACTTTGAGGGTGTAAAAATTTGCTACAAGATTAAAAAAACTATTTTGAGAAAATCTGAAATTTTGAGTTTGATGCGGTAAAATCCCCTCTCCCAAAGTGGGTTTTCCGTGGCTAAACTTGAAAAAAGATGTTGTGAGAAGGGACTCTTACTGACTTAAAAAAAGTGAGTTCGACCGGTCAAAATGGTGTATTTTTGTGTATTTTTTACGCACTATTTTTTTAATAAATTTTAGAGTTTCAACCCCAAATTCGAGTCTTTCAATTCTTTTTCTCTCACTGGGCCTCCCTTTTTGAACAGGGGAGCCGAATATTTTGTATTTTAAACCTTGCAAAAGAGGGGGTGCCTAAATGGTGCACGAAAAAGTGATAAAAAGTATATACAATGTTATATAGTAATATATAATAGGGAAACAAAAATCTTGTGTTCACGAAAATCCAGTGTGGTGGGGAGATATCATTTCCTCTGATGAGTTGTGATCAAAATAGTTTGAACCCTAACTTTGGAAGTGTGAGAATTTGCTACAAGATTGAAAAAATTATTTTGAAAAAATCTGAAATTTTAAGTTTGATGCGGTAAAACCCATTCTCCCAAAGTGGGTTTTGCCTGGCTAAACTTGAAAAAAATTTGAAAGGAGGGACCCTCACGTACTTAAAAAAGTGAGTTTGACCGGGCAAAATGGCTTATTTTTGTGTATTTCTCACACACTATTTTTTAAATAAAGTTGATAGTTTCAACACCAAATTCGAGTCTTTCAATTCTTTTCTTTTTTTCTTTCTGGGCCTCCTGTTTTGAACAAGGGAGCCGAATACTTTGTATTTTAAACCTTGCAGAAAAAGAGGGCCTAAATGGTGCACGAAAAAGTGATAAAAATTACATACTATATTATATAGTAATATATAATAGGGAAACAAAAATCTTGTGTTCAATAAAATCCAGTGTGGTGAGGAGATTCCGTCCCCTCTGGCGAGTTGTGAGCAAAATAGTTCGAACCCTAACTTTGGGGTTGTAAAAATTTGCTACAAGATTAAAGAAAATTATGTTGAAAAAATTTGAACTTTCATGTTTGAAGCGGTAAAACCCCCTCTCCCAAAGTGGGTTTTGCCTGGCTGAACTTGAAAAAAATGTCATGAGGGGGGACACTTACGTGCTTGAAAAAAGTGAGTTTGACCGGGCAGAATGGCGTATTTTTGTGTATTTTTGCACAATATTATTATAAATAAATTTGGTAGTTTAAACCTCAAATTGGAGTCTTTCAAATCTTATCTTTTTTCTTTCTAAGCCTCCTGTTTTGAACAGAAGAGCCGAATATTTTTTATTTCAAACCTTGCAAAAAAGAGGAAGGGCCTAAATGGTGCACGAATAAGTGATAAAGATTACATACTATATTATATAGTAATATATAATAGGGAAACAAAAATCTTGTGTTCACGAAAATCCAGTGTGGTGGGGAGATTTCATCTCTTCTGGCGAGTTGTGAGCAAAATAGTTTGAACGCTAACTTTGGGGGTGTAAATATTTGCTTCAAGATTAAAAAGAATTATTTTGAAAAAATCTGAAATTTCGAGTTTGATGCGGTGAAAACCCCTTTTTCTCAAAGTGGGATTTGCCTGGCTAAACTTGAATGAAATATTGTAAGGGGGGCTTTTGCGTACTTAAAAAGAGTGAGTTTGACCGGGCAAAATAAGGTATTTTTGTGTATTTTTACACACTATTTTTTTTAATAAATTTGAGAGTTTCAACCCAAAATTCGAGTCTTTCAATTTTTTTATTTCTGGGCCTCCTGTTTTGTATAGGGGAGCCGAATATCTTGTATTTTAAACCTTGCAAAAAAGGGGGGCTCAAATGGTGCACGAAAAAGTGATAAAGGTTACATACTATATTATATAGTAATATATAATAGGGAAACAAAAATCTTGTGTTCACGGAATTCTAGTGTTGTGCGGAGATTTCATGTTCTCTGGCAAGTTGTGAGCAAAATAGTTTGAACCCTAACTTTAAGTGTGTGAAAATTTGCTTCAAGATTAAAAAGAATTATTTTGAACAAATCTGAAATTTTGAGTTTGATGCGGTAAAAACCCCTTTTTCTCAAAGTGGGTTTTGCCCGCTAAACTTGAAAAAAAATGTTGTAAAAGGGGACCCTTGCGTACTTAAAAAAAGTGAGTTTGACCGGGCAAAATGGTGTATTTTTTGTGTATTTTTTACACACTATTTTTTTAATAAATTTGAGAGTTTCAACCACAAATTCGAGTCTTTCAATTTTTTCTATTTCTGGGCCTCCTGTTTTGTACAGGGGAGCCGAATATTTTGTATTTTAAACCTTGCAAAAAAGGGAGGGGGCTTAAATGGTGCACAAAAAAGTGATAAAGATTACATACTATATTATATAGTGATATATAATAGGGAAACAAAAATCTTGTGTTCACGGAAATCCAGTGTGGTGGGGAGATTTCATCTCCTCTGGCGAGTTGTGAGCAAAATAGTTTGATCTCTAACTTTGGGGGTGTAAAAATTTGCTTCAAGATTAAAAAGAATTATTTTGAAAAAATCTGAAATTTTGAGTTTGATGCGGTAAAAACCCCTTTTTCTCAAAGTGGGTTTTGCACGCTAAACTTGAAAAAAAATGTTGTAAATGGGAACCCTTGCCTACTTAAAAAAAAGTGAGTTTGACCGGGCAAAATGGTGTATTTTTTTTGTATTTTTACACAATTTTTTTTAAAATAAATTTGAGAGTTTCAACCCCAAATTCGAGTCTTTCAATTTTTTTATTTCTGGGCCTCCTGTTTTGTACAGGGGAGCCGAATATCTTGTATTTTAGACCTTTCAAAAAAAAGGACGCTTAATTGATGCACGAAAAAGTGATAAAGATTACATACGATATTATATATTGATATATAATAGTGGAAACAAAACTCTTGTGTTCACGAAAATCCATTGTTCAGTGTGGTGGGGAGATTTCATTTCTCCGGCGAACTTGTGAGCAAAACAATAGTTTTGAACCCCACCTTTAAGGGTGTAAAAATTCGCTTCAAGATTCAAAAGAATTATTTTGAAAATTCTGAAATTTGAGTTGGATGCGGTGCATTGACAACCCCTTTTTCTCAAAGTGGGTTTGCCTGGCTAACTTGAAAAACAAGTTGCTAAAAGGGTGACCCTTGCGTACTCAAAAACCGTGAGTTTGACCGGGCCAAAAATCAGGTATTTTTGTGTATTTTCACCACAACTTTTTTTTAAAATAATTTGGGAGTTTAAACCCAACAACTTCGAGTCTTTCAATTCTTTTTTTCTTTTTGGGCCTTCTGTTTTGAACAGGATAGCCGGATATTTTGTATTTTAAATCTTGCAAAAAAGGGGGTGCCTAAATGGTGCACGAAAAAGTTATAAAAATACATACTATATTATATAGTAATATATAATAGGGAAACAAAAATCTTGTGTTCACGGAAATCCAGTGTGGTGGGGAGATTTCATCTCCTCTGGCGAGTTGTGAGCCTAATAGTCTGAACCCTTACTTTGGAGGTGTAAGAATTTGCTACAAGATTGAAAAAAGAATTATTTTGAAAAAATCTGAAATTTTGAGTTCGTTGCGGTAAAAACCCCTTTTTCTCAAAGTGGGTTTTGCCCGCTAAACTTGAAAAAATTGTTGTAAAGGGGGACCCTTGCGTACTTAAAAAAGTGAGTTTGACCGGGCAAAATGGTGTATTTTTTGTGTATTTTTTACACACTATTTTTTTAAATAAATTTGAGAGTTTCAACCCCACATTCGATTCTTTCAATTTTTTATTTCTGGGCCTCCTGTTTTGTACAGGGGAGCCGAATATCTTGTATTTTAAACCTTGTAAAAAAGAGGGGCGGCTTAAATGGTGCACGAAAATGTGATAAAGGTTACATACTATATTATATAGTAATATATAATAGGGATACAAAAATCTTGTGTTCACGAAAATCCAGTGTGGTGGGGAGATTTCATCTCTTCTGGCGAGTTGTGAGCAAAATAGTTTGAACCCTAACTTTAAGGGTGTAAAAATTTGCTTCAAGATTAAAAAGAATTATTTTGAAAATATCTGAAATTTTGAGTTTGATGCGGTGAAAACCCCTTTTTCTCAAAGTGGGTTTTGCCCGCTAAACTTGAAAAAATTGTTGTAAAGGGGGACCCTTGCGTACTCAAAAACAGTGAGTTTGACCGGGCAAAATGAGGTATTTTTTGTGTATTTTTTACACACTATTTTTTTAATAAATTTGATAGTTTCAACCACAAATTCGAGTCTTTCAATTCTTTTTTTCTTTTTGGGCCTCCTGTTTTGAACAGGATAGCCGGATATTTTGTATTTTAAATCTTGCAAAAAAGGGGGTGCCTAAATGGTGCACGAAAAAGTTATAAAAATACATACTATATTATATAGTAATATATAATAGGGAAACAAAAATCTTGTGTTCACGAAAATCAAGTGTGGTGGGGAGATTTCATCTCCTCTGGCGAGTTGTGAGCCTAATAGTCTGAACCCTAACTTTGGAGGTGTAAAAATTTGCTACAAGATTGAAAAAAATTATTTCAAAAATCTGAAATTTTGAGTTTGATGCTGTAAAACCCCCTCTCCCAAAGTGGGTTTTGCCTGGCTAAACTTGAATGAAATATTGTAAGGGGGGGCTTTTGCTTACTTAAAAAAGTGAGTTTGACCGGGCAAAATGGGGTATTTTGTGTATTTTTTACACATTATTTGTTTAATAAATTTGGGAGTTTCAACCCTAAATTCGAGTCTTTCAATTCTTTTTTTCTCACTGGGCCTCCCGTTGTGACCAGGGGAGCCGAATATTTCGTATTTTAAACCTTGCAAAAAACGGGGGGGATTAAATGGTGCACGAAAAAGTGATAAAGATTACATACTATATTATATAGTAATATATAATAGGAAAACAAAAATCTTGTGTTCACGGAAATCCAGTGTGGTGGGGAGATTTCATCTCCTCTGGCGAGCTGTGAGCGAAATAGTTTGATACCTAACTTTGGGGGTGTAAAAATTTGCTTCAAGATTAAAAAGAATTATTTTGAAAAAATCTGAAATTTTGAGTTTGATGCGGTAAAAACCCCTTTTTCTCAAAGTGGGTTTTGCCCGCCTTAAACTTGAAAGAAAACTGTTGTTCAAGGGGGACCCTTGCGTACTTGACAAAATGAGTTGACCCCGAGCAAAATAGTGTATCTTTTTGCTGTATTTTTTTTTAAACAATATTTTTTTAATAAATTTGATAGTTTCAACCACAAATTCGAGTCTTTCAATTCTTTTTTTCTTTTTGGGCCTCCTGTTTTGAACAGGATAGCCGGATATTTTGTATTTTAAATCTTGCAAAAAAGGGGGTGCCTAAATGGTGCACGAAAAAGTTATAAAAATACATACTATATTATATAGTAATATATAATAGGGAAACAAAAATCTTGTGTTCACGAAAATCAAGTGTGGTGGGGAGATTTCATCTCTTCTGGCGAGTTGTGAGCAAAATAGTTTGAACCTTAACTTTGGGGGTGTAAAAATTTGCTTCAAGATTAAAAAGAATTATTTTGAAATAATCTGAAATTTTGAGTTTGATGCGGTGAAAACCCCTTTTCCTCAAAGTGGGTTTTGCCTGGCTAAACTTGAAAAAAATTGTTGTAATTTAGGACCCTTGCGTACTCAAAAACAGTGAGTTTGACCGGGCAAAATAAGGTATTTTTTGTGTATTTTTTACACACTATGTTTTTAATGAATTTGGGAGTTTCAACCACAAATTCGAGTCTTTCAATTCTTTTTTCTTTCTGGGCCTCCTGTTTCGAACAGGATAGTTGAATATTTTGTATTTTAAATCTTGCAAAAAAGGGGGTGTCTAATTGGTGCACGAAAAAGTTATATAAAATACATACTATATTATATAGTAATATATAATAGGGAAACAAAAATCTTGTGTTCACGAAAATCCAGTGTGGTTGGGTGATTTCATTTTCTCTGGCGTGTTGTGAGCAAAATAGTTCGATCCCTTACTTCGGGGGTGTAAACATTTGCTTCAAGATTAAAAAGATTTATTTTGAGAAAATCTGACATTTTGAGTTTGATGCGATAAAAACCCCTTTTTCTCAAAGTGGGTTTTGCCCGCTAAACTTGAAAAAAATGTTGTAAAGGGGGACCCTTGCGTACTTAAAAAAAGTGAGTTTGATCGGGCAAAATGGTGTATTTTTTGTGTATTTTTTACACACTATTTTTTAATAAATTTGAGAGTTTCAACCCCAAATTCGAGTCTTTCAATTTTTTTATTTTTGGGACTCCTGTTTTGTACAGGGGAGCCGAATATCTTGTATTTTAAACCTTGCAAGAAAGGGGGGCTTAAATGGTGCACGAAAATGTGATAAAGATTACATACTATATTATATAGTAATATATAATAGGGAAACAAAAATCTTGTGTTCACGAAAATCCAGTGTGGTGGGGAGATTTCATCTCTTCTGGCGAATTGTGAGCAAAATAGTTTGAACCCTAACTTTAAGGGTGTAAATATTTTCTTCAAGATTAAAAAGATTTATTTTGAAAAAATCTGAAATTTTGAGTTTGATGCGGTGAAAAACCCTTTTTCTCAAAGTGGGTTTTGCCTGGCTAAACTTGAAAAAAATTGTTGTTAAGGGGGACCCTTGCGTACTCAAAAACAGTGAGTTTGACCGGGCAAAATAAGGTATTTTTTGTGTATTTTTCACACACTTTTTTTTAAATAAATTTGGGAGTTTCAACCACAAATTCGAGTCTTTCAATTCTTTTTTTCTTTTTGGGCCTCCTGTTTTGAACAGGATAGCCGAATATTTTGTATTTTAAATCTTGCAAAAAAGGGGGTGCCTAAATGTTGCACGAAATAGGGATAAAAAGTATATACTATATTATATGGTAATATATAATAGGGAAACAAAAATCTTGTGTTCACGAAAATCCAGTGTGGTGGGGAGATATCATTTCCTCTGGTGTGTTGTGATCAAAATAGTTTGAACCCTTACTTTGGAAGTGTGAAAATTTGCTGAACGATTGAAAAAATTATTTTGAAAAAATCTGAAATTTCAAGTTTGATGCGGTAAAACCCATTCTCTCAAAGTGGGTTTTGCCTGGCTAAACTTAAAAAAAAGTTGTAAGGGGGGACCCTTGCATACTTAAAATAGTGAGTTTGACCGGGCAAAATGGCTTATTTTTGTAAATTTTTCACACACTATTTTTTAAATAAAGTTGATAGTTTCAACACCAAATTCGAGTCTTTCAATTCTTTTCTTTTTTTCTTTCTGGGCCTCCTGTTTTGAACAGGGGAGCCGAATACTTTGTATTTTAAACCTTGCAGAAAAAGAGGGCCTAAATGGTGCACGAAAAAGTGATAAAAATTACATACTATATTATATAGTAATATATAATAGGGAAACAAAAATCTTGTGTTCAATAAAATCCAGTGTGGTGAGGAGATTCCGTCCCCTCTGGCGAGTTGTGAGCAAAATAGTTCGAACCCTAACTTTGGGGTTGTAAAAATTTGCTACAAGATTGAAAACAATTATTTTGAAAAAATCTGAAATTTTAAGTTCGATGCGGTAAAACCCCCTCTCCCAAAGTGGGTTTTGCCTGGCTGAACTTGAAAAAAATGTCATGAGGGGGGACCCTTAGGTGCTTGAGAAAAGTGAGTTAGACCGGGCAGAATGGCGTATTTTTGTGTATTTTTGCACAATATTATTATAAATAAATTTGGTAGTTTAAACCTCAAATTGGAGTCTTTCAAATCTTATCTTTTTTCTTTCTAAGCCTCCTGTTTTGAACAGAAGAGCCGAATATATTTTGTATTTCAAACCTTGCAAAAAAGAGGAAGGGCCTAAATGGTGCACGAATAAGTGATAAAGATCACATACTATATTATATAGTAATATATAATAGGGAAACAAAAATCTTGTGTTCACGAAAATCCAGTGTGGTGCGGAGATTTCATGTTCTCTGGCAAGTTGTGAGCAAAATAGTTTGAACTTTAACTTTGAGGGTGTAAAAATTTGCTACAAGATTAAAAAAACTATTTTGAGAAAATCTGAAATTTTGAGTTTGATGCGGTAAAATCCCCTCTCCCAAAGTGGGTTTTCCGTGGCTAAACTTGAAAAAAGATGTTGTGAGAAGGGACTCTTACTGACTTAAAAAAAGTGAGTTCGACCGGTCAAAATGGTGTATTTTTGTGTATTTTTTACGCACTATTTTTTTAATAAATTTTAGAGTTTCAACCCCAAATTCGAGTCTTTCAATTCTTTTTCTCTCACTGGGCCTCCCTTTTTGAACAGGGGAGCCGAATATTTTGTATTTTAAACCTTGCAAAAGAGGGGGTGCCTAAATGGTGCACGAAAAAGTGATAAAAAGTATATACAATGTTATATAGTAATATATAATAGGGAAACAAAAATCTTGTGTTCACGAAAATCCAGTGTGGTGGGGAGATATCATTTCCTCTGATGAGTTGTGATCAAAATAGTTTGAACCCTAACTTTGGAAGTGTGAGAATTTGCTACAAGATTGAAAAAATTATTTTGAAAAAATCTGAAATTTTAAGTTTGATGCGGTAAAACCCATTCTCCCAAAGTGGGTTTTGCCTGGCTAAACTTGAAAAAAATTTGAAAGGAGGGACCCTCACGTACTTAAAAAAGTGAGTTTGACCGGGCAAAATGGCTTATTTTTGTGTATTTCTCACACACTATTTTTTAAATAAAGTTGATAGTTTCAACACCAAATTCGAGTCTTTCAATTCTTTTCTTTTTTTCTTTCTGGGCCTCCTGTTTTGAACAAGGGAGCCGAATACTTTGTATTTTAAACCTTGCAGAAAAAGAGGGCCTAAATGGTGCACGAAAAAGTGATAAAAATTACATACTATATTATATAGTAATATATAATAGGGAAACAAAAATCTTGTGTTCAATAAAATCCAGTGTGGTGAGGAGATTCCGTCCCCTCTGGCGAGTTGTGAGCAAAATAGTTCGAACCCTAACTTTGGGGTTGTAAAAATTTGCTACAAGATTAAAGAAAATTATGTTGAAAAAATTTGAACTTTCATGTTTGAAGCGGTAAAACCCCCTCTCCCAAAGTGGGTTTTGCCTGGCTGAACTTGAAAAAAATGTCATGAGGGGGGACACTTACGTGCTTGAAAAAAGTGAGTTTGACCGGGCAGAATGGCGTATTTTTGTGTATTTTTGCACAATATTATTATAAATAAATTTGGTAGTTTAAACCTCAAATTGGAGTCTTTCAAATCTTATCTTTTTTCTTTCTAAGCCTCCTGTTTTGAACAGAAGAGCCGAATATTTTTTATTTCAAACCTTGCAAAAAAGAGGAAGGGCCTAAATGGTGCACGAATAAGTGATAAAGATTACATACTATATTATATAGTAATATATAATAGGGAAACAAAAATCTTGTGTTCACGAAAATCCAGTGTGGTGTGGAGATTTCATGTTCTCTGGCAAGTTGTGAGCAAAATAGTTTGAACCCTAACTTTATGGGTGTAAAAAATTTGCTTCAAGATTGAAAAGAATTATTTTGAAAAAATCTGAAATTTTGAGTTTGATGCGGTGAAAACCCCTTTTTCTCAAAGTAGGTTTTGCCAGGCTAAACTTGAAAAAAAATGTTGTAAAGGGGGACCCTTGGGTACTTCAAAACAGTGAGTTTGACCGGGCAAAATGAGTTATTTTTTGTGTATTTTCTTACACACTATTTTTTTAATAAATTTAGGAGTTTCAACCACAAATTCGAGTCTTTCAATTCTTTTTTTCTTTCTGGGCCTCCTGTTTTGAACAGGAGAGCCGAATATTTTGTTTTTCAAATATTGCAAAAAAGGGGGCCTACATTGTGCACGAAAAAGTTATAAAAAATACATACTATATTATATAGTAATATATAATATGCAAACAAAAATCTTCTGTTCTCGGAAATCCAGTTTGGTGGGGAGATTTCATCTCTTCTGGTGAGTTGTGAGCAAAATAGTTTGAACCCTAACTTTGGAGGTGTAAAAATTTGCGACAAGATTGAAAAAAATTATTTTGAAAAAATCTGAAATTTTGAGTTTGATGCTGTAAAACCCCCTCTCCCAAAGTGTGTTTTGCCTGGCTAAACTTGAATAATATATTGTAAGGCGGGCTTTTGCATACTAAAAAAGAGTGAGTTTGACCGGGCAAAATAGGGTATTTTTTGTGTATTTTTTACACACTATTTTTTTGATAAATTTTGGAGTTTCAACCCCAAATTCGAGTCTTTCAATTCTTTTTTTTCTCACTGGGCCTCCTGTTTTGAACAAGGGAGCCGAATATTTTGTATTTTAAACCTTCCAAAAGAGGGGGTGCCTAAATGGTGCATGAAAAAGTGATAAAAAGTATATACTATATTATATAGTAATATATAATAGGGAAACAACAATCTTGTGTTCACGAAAATCAAGTGTGGTGGGGAGATTTCATCTCCTCTGGCGAGTTGTGAGCAAAATAGTTTGAACCCTAACTTTGAGGGTGTAAAAATCTGCTATAAAATAAAAAAAATTATTTTGAGAGAATCGGAAATTTTGAGTTTGATGTGGTAAAAACCTTTCTCCCAAAGTGGGTTTTGCCTGGCTTAACTTGAAAAAAAAATGTTATAAGGGGGGACCCTTACGTACTTAGAAAAAGTGATTTCGACTGGCCAAAATGGGATATTTTCGTGTATTTTTACACACTATTTTTTTTATTAAATTTGGGAGTTTCAACACCAAATTCGAGTCTTCCAATTCTTTTTTTCTCACTGGGCCTCCGGTTTTGAACAGTGGGACCGAATATTTTGTATTTTAAACCTTGCAAAAAAGGGAAAGCCTGAATAGTGCACGAAAAAGTGATAAAAAACACATACTATATTATATAGTAAGATATAATAGGGAAACAAAAATATTGTGTTCACGAAAATCCAGTGTGGTGCGGAGATTTCATGTTCTCTGGCAAGTTGTGAGCAAAATAGTTTGAACTTTAACTTTGAGGGTGTAAAAATTTGCTACAAGATTAAAAAAAACTATTTTGAGAAAATCTGAAATTTTGAGTTTGATGCGGTAAAACCCCCTCTCCCAAAGTGGGTTTTCCGTGGCTAAAATTGAAAAAAGGTGTTGTGAGGAGGGACTCTTACGTACTTAGAAAAAGTGGGTTCAACCGGGCAAAATGGTGTATTTTTGTGTATTTTTACACACTATTTTTTTAAATAAATTTGGGAGATTCAACCCCAAATTCGTGTCTTTCAATTCTTTTTTTTCTGGGCCTCCTGTTTTAAACAGGGAAGCCGAATATTTTGTATTTTAAACCTTGCTAAAGAGAGCGGCCTAAATGGTGCACGAAGAAGTTATAAAAATACATATTATATTATATAGTAATATATAATAAGGAAACACAAATCTTGTGTTCACGAAAATCCAGTGTGTTGGGGAGATTTCATCTCTTCTGGCGAGTTGTGAGCAAAATATTTTGAACCCTAACTTTGGGGGTGTGAAAATTTGCTGTAAGATTAAAAAAATTATTTTGAAATAATCGGAAATTTCAAATTTGATTTGGTAAAAACCTTTCTCCCAAAGTGGGTTTTGCCTGGCTTAACTTGAAAAAAAATGTTATAATTGGGGACCCTTACGTACTTAAAAAAAGTGAGTTCGACTGGCCAAAATGAGGTATTTTTGTGTATTTTTTACACACTATTTTTTTAATAAATTTAGGAGTTCAAACACCAAATTCGAGTCTTTCAATTCTTTTTTTTTTTCTGGGCCTCCAGTTTTGGACAGGGGGATCGAATATTTTGTATTTCAAAACTTGCAAGAAAGGGGAGGCCTAAATAGTGCACGATAAAGTGATAAAAAATACATACTATATTATATAGTAATATATAATAGGGAAACAAAAATCTTGTGTTTACGGAATTCCAGTGTGGTGCGGAGATTTCATGTTCTCTGGCAAGTTGTGAGCAAAATAGTTTGAACCCTAACTTTGGGGGTGTAAAAATTTGCTACAAGATTAAAAAAAACTATTTTGAGAAAATTTGAAATTTTGAGTTTGATGCGGTAAAACCCCCTCTCATAAAGTGGGTTTTCCGTGGCTAAACTTGAAAAAAGATGTTGTGAGGAGGGACTCTTACGTACTTAAAAAAAGTGATTTCGACCGGGCAAAATAGTGTATTTTTGTGTATTTTTTACACACTATTTTTTTAAATAAATTTGGGAGTTTCAACCCCAAATTCGAGTCTTTCAATTTTTTTTTCTTTCTGGGCCTCCTGTTTTAAACAGGGAAGCCGAATATTTTGTATTTTAAACCTTGCTAAAGAGAGGGGCCTAAATGGTGCACGAAGAAGTTATAAAAAATACATATTATATTATATAGTAATATATAATAAGGAAACAAAAATCTTGTGTTCACGAAAATCCAGTGTGGTGGGGAGATTTCATCTCCTCTGGCAAGTTGTGAACAAAATAGTTTGAACCCTAACTTTGGAAGAGTGAGAATTTGCTACAAGATTGAAAAAATTATTTTGAAAAAATCTGAAATTTTGAGTTTGATGCGGTAAAACCCCCTCTCCCAAAGTGGGTTTTGCCTGGCTAAACTTAAAAAAAAATGTTGTTAGGGGCGACCCTTACGTACTCGAAAAAATTGAGTTTGACCGTGCAAAATAGAGGAATTTTTTGTGTATTTTTTACACACTATTTTTTGGCAAATAAACTTGGGAGTCTCAACCACAAATTCGAGGCTTTCAATCCTTTCCTTTTTCTTTCTGAGCCTCGTGTTTTGAACGTGGGAGCCGAATATTTTGTATTTAAAAATTTGCACAGAAAGGGGGGCCTAAATGGTGCACGAAAAAGTGATAGAAAATACATACTATATTATATAGTAATATATAATAGGGAAAAAATCTTGTGTTCACGAAAATCAAGTGTGGTGGGGAGGTTTCATCTCCTCTGGCGAGTTGTGAGCAAAATAGTTTGAACCCTAACTTTGGGGGTGTAAAAATCTGCTATTAGATTAAAAAACATTATTATGAAAGAATCGGAAATTTTGAGTTTGATGTGGTAAAAACCTTTCTCCCAAAGTGGGTTTTGCCTGGCTTAACTTGAAAAAAATGTTATAAGGGATGACCCTTACGTACTTAGAAAAAGTGATTTCGAATGGCCAAAATGGGGTATTTTTGTGTATTTTTTACACACTATTTTTTTATTAAATTTGGGAGTTTCAACACCAAATTCGAGTCTTTCAATTCTTTTTTTCTCACTGGGCCTCCGGTTTTGAACAGTGAAACCGAATATTTTGTATTTCAAACCTTGCAAAAAACGGGAAGCCTGAATAGTGCACGAAAAAGTGATAAAAAACACAAACTATATTACATAGTAATATATAATAGGGAAACAAAAATCTTGTTTTCACGAAAATCCAGTGTGGTGCGGAGATTTCATGTACTCTGGCAAGTTGTGAGCAAAATAGTTTGAACTTTAACTTTGAGGGTGTAAAAATTTGCTACAAGATTAAAAAAAACTATTTTGATAAAATCTGAAATTTTGCGTTTGATGCGGTAAAACCCCCTCTTCCAAAGTGGGTTTTCCGAAGCTAAAATTGAAAAAAGATGTTGTGAGGAGGGACTCTTACGTACTTAAAAAAAGTGAGTTCGACCGGGCAAAATGGTGTATTTTTGTGTATTTTTTACACAATATTTTTTAAAATAAATTTTGGGAGTTTCAACCCCAAATTCGAGTCTTTCAATTCTTTTTTTCTCTGGGCCTCCTGTTTTAAACAGGGGAGCCGAATATTTTGTATTTTGAACCTTGCAAAAGAGAGGGGCCTAAATGGTGCACGAAAAAGTTATAAAAAATACATATTATATTATATAGTAATAATTAATAGGGAAACAAAAATCTTGTGTTCACGAAAATCCAGTGTGTTGGGGAGATTTCATCTCCTCTGGCGAGTTGTGAGCAAAATAGTTTGAACCCTAACTTTAAGGGTGTGAAAATTTGCTATAAGATTAAAAAAATTATTTTGAAAGAATCGGAAATTTGGAGTTTGATGTGGTAAAAACCTTTCTCCCAAAATGGGTTTTGCCTGGCTGAACATGAAAAAAAATGTTCTAAGGGGGGACCCTTACGTACTTAAAAAAGTGAGTTCGACTGGCCAAAATGGGGTATTTTTGTGTATTTTTTACACATTTTTTTAAATAAATTTGGGAGTTCCAACACCAAATTCGAGTCTTTCAATTCTTTTTTTTCTGGGCCTCCCGTTTTGAACAGGGGGACCGAATAATCTGTATTTTAAACCTTGCAAGAAAGGGAAGGCCTAAATGGTGCACGAAAAATTGATAAAAATCATACTATATTATATAGTAATATATAATAGGGAAACAAAAACCTTGTGTTTACGGAATTCCAGTGTGGTGCGGAGATTTCATGTTCTCTGGCAAGTTGTGAGCAAAATAGTTTGAACCCTAACTTTAAGGGTGTAAAATTTGCTACAAGATTGAAGAAATTATTATGAAAAAATCTGAAATTTTGAGTTTGATGCGGTGAAACCTTCTCTCCCAAAGTGGGTTTTGCCTGGCTAAACTTGAAGAAAAAATATTGTAAGGGACCCTTACTCACTTGAGAAAAGTGAGTTTGACCGGGTAAAATGGGGTATTTTTGTGTATTTTCCACACACTATTTTTTTTAATAAATTTGGGAGTTTCAACATCAAATTCGAATCTTTCAATCCTTTATTTTTTTCTTCCTGGGCCTCCTACTTTGAACAGGGGGGCCGGATAATTTGTATTTCAAACCTTGCAAAAAATGGGGGCGCCTAAATGATGCACGTCAAAGTGATAAAAATTACATACTGTTTTATATAGTAATATATATTGATGAAAAAATCTTGTGTTCACGAAAATCCAGTGTGATGGGAAGATTTCATCTCCTCTGGCGAGTTGTGAGCAAAATAGTTTGAACCTCAACTTTGGGGGTGTAAACATTTGCTTCAAAATTGAAAAAAAATTATTTCAAAAAAAAATCTGAAATTTTGAGTTTGTTGCGGTGAAACCCCCACTCCCAAAGTGGGTTTTGCCTGGCTAAACTTCAAAAAAAATGTTGTAAAGTGGACCGTTACGAACTTAAAAAAGTGAGTTTGACCGGGCAAAATGGGGTATTTTTGTGTATTTTCTACACACCTTTTTCTAATTAAATTTGGGAGTTTCAACCCCAAATTCGAGTCTTTCAATTCTTTTTTTCTGGGCCTCCGGTTTTTAACAGGGGGACCGAAAATTTTGTATTTCAACCATTGCAAGAAAGGGGAGGCCTAAATGGTGCACGAAAAAGTGATAGAAAATAAATACTACATTATATAGTAATATATAATAGGGAAAAAATCTTGTGTTCACGAAAATCCAGTGTGGTGGGGAGATTTCATCTTCTCTGGCGAGTTGTGAGCAAAATAGTTTGAACCCTTACTTTGGGGGTGTGAAAATTTGCTACGAAATTGAAAAAAATTGTTTAGAAAGAATCTGAAATTTTGAGTTTGATGCGGTAAAACCCTCTCTCCCAAAGTGGGTTTTGCCTGACTGAACTTGAAAAAAATATTGTGAGGGGGGACCCTTACGTACTTAAAAAATGTGAGTTTGACCGAGCAAAATTGGGTATTTTTTTGTATATTTTTCACAAACATTTTTTTAATAAATTTGGGAGTTTCAACTCTTAATTCGAGTCTTTCAATTTTTTATTTTTTTTCTTCCTGGGCCTCCTATTTTGAACAGGGGGGCCGAATAATTTGTATTTCAAACCTTGCAAAAAATGGGGGGGCCTAAATGATAGACGTCAAAGTGATAAAAATTACATACTGTATTATATAGTAATATATATTGATGAAAAAAAAATCTTGTGTTCACGAAAATCCAGTGTGGTGGGAAGATTTCATCTCCTCTGGCGAGTTGTGAGCAAAATAGTTTGAACCTTAACTTTGGAGGTGTAAAAATTTGCTACAAAATTGAAAAAAATTATTTCGAAAAATAATCTGAAATTTTGAGTTTGATACGGTAAAACCCCCACTCCCGAAGTGGGTTTTGCCTGGCTAAACTTCAAAAAAAATGTTGTAAGGGGGACCGTTACGAACTTAAAAAAGTGAGTTCGACCGGGCAAAATGGGGTATTTTTGTGTATTTTCTACACACTTTTTTCTAATTAAATTTGGGAGTTTCAACCCCAAATTCGAGTCTTTCAATTCTTTTTTTCTGGGCCTCCCGTTTATAACAGTGGGACCGAATATTTTGTATTTCAAACCTTGCAAGAAAGGGGAGGCCTAAATAGTGCACGAAAAAGTGATAAAAATTACATACTATATTATATAGTAATATATAATAGGGAAACAAAAATCTTGTGTTCACGGAATTCCAGTGTGGTGCAGAGATTTCATGTTCTCTGGCAAGTTGTGATCAACATAGTTTGAACCCTAACTTTGAGGGTGTAAAAATTTGCTACAAGATTAAAAAACTATTTTGAGAACATTTGAAATTTTGAGTTTGATGCGGTAAAACCCCCTCTCATAAAGTGGGTTTTCCGTGTCTAAACTTGAAAAAAGATGTTGTGAGGAGGGACTCTTACGTACTTGAAAAAAGTGAGTTCGACCAGGCAAAATGGTGTATTTTTGTGTATTTTTTACACACTATTTTTTTAAATAAATTTGGGAGTTTCAACCCCAAATTCGAGTCTTTCAATACTTTTTTTCTTTCTGGGCCTCCTGTTTTAAACAGGGGAGCCGAATATTTTGTATTTTGAACCTTGCAGAAGAGAGTGGCCTAAATGGTGCACGAAAAAGTTATAAGAAATACATATTATATTATATAGTAATATATAATGGGGAAACAAAAATCTTGTGTTCACGAAAATCCAGTGTGGTGGGGAGATTTCATCTCCTCTGGCGAGTTGTGAGCAAAATAGTTTGAACCCTAACTTAAGGAGTGTAAAATGTGCTACAAGATTGAAGAAATTATTATGAAAAAATCTTAAATTTTGAGTTTGATGCGGTAAAAACCCCTCTCCCAAAGTGGGTTTTGACTGGCTAAACTCGAAGAATAAATGTTGTAAGGGACCCTTACTCACTTAAGAAAAGTGAGTTCGACCGGGCAAAATGGTGTATTTTTGTGTATTTTCCACACACTATTTTTTTAATAAATTTCGGAGTTTCAACACCAAATTCGAATCTTTCAATTCTTTCCTTTTTTCTTTCTGGGCCCTTGTTTTGAACATGGGAGCCGAATATTTTGTATTTTAAACCTTGCAAGAAAGGGGTAGGCTAAATGGTGCACGAAAAAGTGATAGAAAATACATACTATATTATATAGTAATATATAATAGGGAAAAAAATCTTGTGTTCACGAAAATCCAGTGTGGTGGGGAGATTTCATTTTCTCTGGCGATTTGTGAGCAAAATAGTTTGAACCCTTACTTTGGGGGTGTGAAAATTTGCTACGAGATTGAAAAAAATTATTTTGAAAGAATCGGAAATTTTGAGTTTGATGCGGTAAAACCCCCTCTCATAAAGTGGGTTTTCCGTGGCTAAACTTGAAGAAAGATTTTGTAAGGAGGGAATCTTACGTACTTAAAAAAAGTGAGTTCGACCGGTGAAAATGGTGTATTTTTGTGTATTTTTTACACACTATTTTTTTTAAAAATTTGTGAGTTTCAACCCCAAATTCGAGTCTTTCAATTTTTTTTTCTTTCTGGGCCTCCTGTTTTGAACAGGGGAGCCGAATATTTTGTACTTTAGACCTTGCGAAAAAGATGGGCCTAAATGGTGCATGAAAAAGTGATAAAAAAATACATACTATATTATATATTAATATATGATAGGGAAAAAATCTTGTGTTCACGAAAATCCAGTCTGGTGGGGAGATTTCATCTTCTCTGGCGAGTTGTGAGCAAAATAGTTTGAACCCTTACTTTGGGGGTGTGAAAATTTGCTACGAAATTGAAAAAAATTATTTTGAAAGAATTTGAAATTTTGAGTTTGATGCGGTAAAACCCTCTCTCCCAAAGTGGGTTTTGCTGACTAAACTTGAAAAAAAATATTGTGAGGGGGGACCCTTACGTACTTAAAAAATGTGAGTTCGACCGAGCAAAATTGGGTATTTTTTTGTGTATTTTTCACAAACAATTTTTTAATAAATTTGGGAGTTTCAACCCCAAATTCGAGTCTTCCAATTCTTATTTTTCACTTTCTGGGCCTCCTGTTTTGAACAGGGGAGCCGAATATTTTGTATTTTAGACCTTACAAAAAAGATGGGCCTAAATGGTGCATGAAAAAGTGATAAAATAAATACATACTATATTATATATTAATATAAGATAGGGAAAAAATCTTGTGTTCACGAAAATCCAGTGTGGTAGGGAGATTTCATCTTCTCTGGCAAGTTGTGATCAAGATAGTTTGAACCCTAAGTTTGGGGGTGTGAAAATTTGCATCAAAATGAAAAAATTATCTTGAAAAAATCTGAAATTTTGAGTTTGATGCGGTAGAACCCCCTCTCCCGAAGTGGGTTTTGCCTGTCTAAACTCGAAAAAAATGTTGTTTGAGGGGACAATCACGTACTTAAAAAAGTGAGTTTGACCGGGCAAAATGGGGTATTTTTGTGTATTTTTCACACACTATTTTTTAATAAATTTGGGTGTTTCAACCCCAAATTCGAGTCTTTCAATTCTTTTCTTTTTTCTTTCTGGGCCTCCTGTTTTGAACAGGGAAGCTGAATATTTTGTATTTTAAACTTTGCAAAAAGGGAGGGCTATGTGGTGCACGACAAATTGATAAAAATACATACTATATTATGTAGTAATATATTATAGGGAAAAAATCTTGTTTTCACGAAAATCCAGTGTGGTGGGAAGATTTCATCTCCTCTGGCGAGTTGTGAGCAAAATAGTTTGAACCTTAACATTGGGGGTGTAAAATTTTGCTACAAAATTAACAAAAATTATTTCGAAAGAATCTGAAATTTTGAGTTTGATGCGGTAAAACCCCCTCTCCCAAACTGGGTTTTGCCTGGCTAAATTTGAAAAAAAATGTTGTAAGGGGGGACCGTTACGTACTTGAAAAAGTGAGTTTGACCGGGCAAAATGGGGTATTTTTGTGTATTTTTTACACATTTTTTTAATAAATTTGGCAGTTTCAACTTCAAATTCGATTCTTTCAATTCTTTTCCTTTTTTCTTTCTGAGATTTCTGTTTTGAACAGGGGATCCGAATATTTCGTAATTTACACCTTGCAAAAAAGTGGTGGCCTACATGGTGCACGAAAATGTGATAAAAATACATACTATATCATATAGTAATATATAATAGGGAAACAAATCTTGTGTTCACGAAACTCCAGTGTGGTGGGGAGATTTTATCACCCCTGGTGAGTTGTGAGCGAAAAAGTCTGAACCCTGACTTTGTGGGTGCGAAAGTTTGCTACAAGATCAAAAAATTATTTTGGAAAAATCTGAAATTTTGAGTTTGATGCGGTAGAACCCCCTCTCCCAAAGTGGGCTTTGCCTGGCTAAACTCGAAGAAAAATGTTGTTAGAGGGGACCATCACGTTCTTAAAAAAAAGTGAGTTTGACCGGGCAAAATGGGGTATTTTTGTGTATTTTTACACACTAGTTTTTTTAATAAATTTGGGAGTTTCAACCCCAAATTCGAGTGTCTCAATTCTTTTCTTTTTTTCTTTCTGGGCCTCACGTTTTGAACAGGGGAGCCGAATATTTTGTATTTTAGATCTTGCAAAAAAAGAGGGGCCTAAATGGTGCACGAAAAAGTGATAAAAATACATACTATATTATATAGTAATATATAATAGGAAAAAAAATCTTGTGTTCCCGAAAATTCAGTGTGGTGGGGAGATTTAATCTATTGAACAGCTATTCAAAAGCGCGATTAATCAGCATTTGTTGAGACGGATGGACTTGATCCCCGGAGTGATGTAGTGGTGTTCCTCTACTCTCAGCGTTTGCTTTGTCAGCAGAAGTCACCCATGTCTATTACTGGGATGAAGCTCAAACGGGATTTTATTCCTTCTGCTTTCGATTCAGAAGAAGAAGAACCCAAACATTGGGGGTGTAAAAATTTGCTACAAAATTAAAAAAAATTGTTTTGAAAAAATCTGAAATTTTCAGTTTGATGCGGTAAAACCGCCTCTCCCAAAGTGGGTTTTGACTGTCTAAACTTGGGAAAAAAATGTTCTAAGTGGGGAACCTTACGTACTTAAGAAAAGTGAGTCTGACCGGGCAAAATGGGGTATTTTTGTGTATTTTTTATACACTATTTCTCTAATAAATTTAAGAGTTTCAACCCCAAATTCGAGTCTTTCAATTCTTTTCTTTTTTCTTTATAGACCTCCTGTTTTGAACCGGGGAGCCGAATATTTTGTATTTTAAACCTTGCAAAAAAGGGGGGCAAAAATGGTGCACGAAAAAGTGATAAAAAAATACATACTATATTATATAGTATTACGTAATAGTGGAAAAATCTTGTGTTCACGAAAATCCAGTGTGGTGGGGAGATTTCATGTCCTCTGGCGAGTTGTGAACAAATTAGTTTGATCCCTAACTTTGGAGATGTAAAAATTTGCTACAAAATTAAAAAAATTATTTTGAAAAAATCTGAAATTCTGAGTTTGATGCCGTAAAACCCCCTCTCTCAAAGTGAGTTTTGCATGGCTAAACTTTAAAAAAAAATGTTGTAAGGGGGGACCCTCATGTACTTAAAAAAAGTGAGTTTGACCGGGCAAAATGGGGTATTTTGTGTAGCGAAGCCAACGAAATCTTCAAAAGGGGGTTCCGAATGTCGTCAAAAAACTGGATTTATCGTCCAAACACACGTGCCAAAATGCTGAAGACAGATCCACTTTCGTAAAATATCTTGCACCAGACAACCTCGTCAAAGTATCTTCTAACAACGGAAGTCTGAAATACTCTCGCTGGAGGGCCATGTTCAAAGCTTTCGGGTCGATACATATGCGCATTTCACCTGACTTTTTTGTTACGACGGTAACCTGGCTGACCCATTCGGTAGGTTCTTCAACTCTCCTGATGACCCCAACGAGCTGTAGTCTTTTCAATTCTAACTCAAATCTGTCCTTCACTGCAAAGGGTAAACGACGTATTGGTAACGCGACTGGTGTTACATTCTGATCAATTGACAGCTCACAAAGTCCGGGCAACTTCCCCAATTTATCATCAAAAACACTTTGATACTTTAGAAAAATGTCTGTTAGGTCCGAATTAATATTGTTAATACAATTGAAGGTAATCATTCCCAGATTTTCGATCGCTTCAACTCCGAGTAGCGGTGAAAATTTTCATCAACAACGTACATTACATGTTCTATACGCTTACCGCTAATTGGATTGCGCAGAGACGCCGTAAATTTCCCCATTGGATTCACAGTCGTGCCGTTCCACATTCGCAAAACGATTCTCGTGTCAGATAGGGGCTCATTTTGTACGTAGGCACGCGGAATGAGACTAACGGAGGCACCTGAATCCATTTGGAAACGAACCTTCTTGCCATTTACCTCGATTTCGGAAGAACGGATGTGATTTACTTGTTCCTCACCCTGAACGACACTGACATTCGGAAATGAGCGCTGCGTATTTGTCGTTGTCATCCCAGAAGATCTACAGCAAATCGCGAAATGGTTTGCTTTACCGCATCGAGTACATGCTTTCTTCCACGCAGGACATAGTTCCTTCTTAAATTCATGTTTCCTGCCGCAAAAATTGCAAATTCTTTTCGATTGGATTGTTCTCTCCGCATGAATTCTATTGATTTCTTCGCAAGAGTGAGTTCTGAGGGCTTCTGCCTTTTTCTCGGCCGCCTCCTCACTCATGCATATATTGATACATTGCTTTAATGTAAGGTTGCTTTCCTTCAATAATCTCTTCGTGAGACTTCTGTTGTTTGCTCCGATGATCAAACGATCCTTGATTAAATTGTCTTTCATGCATTTACAGAAGTTGCATGTCTCAGCCATCAGTTTCAATGCTCGGATGAAATGTTCGATCGGCTCATCGGCATCTTGGACGCGACAATTGAATTTATATCGTTCAAATGTATCGTTCACTTGACCGAGGCAATGTTCTTCGAGCTTCGCGATGATTGTTTTCCAGTCATCTGCGTCTTCGTTCTCATCAAATGTGAAACACTGTATGAACTTCGTCGCCTGATCACCAAGCGCATTCCTCAGCGTCGCCATTTGATACGCTTTATCGGTATTCGTCAGATTCGCCAACGTCCGAAAATCGCTAAACTGTTGCTTCCACAGTTTCCATCTCTCTGCCAATCCGTCATCACCTTCCATCATGAGTGCTGCCGGTGGTCGAACATTGAATCCGCTAAATCGGGCGTTGTCAGTTCTATCCGACATTTTCTCGTCGATCATCCTCGTCACCATGTAGAAAAGTCAAGATCAGAGCGACAGATGTGTATTCACTACACGTCAACAAACATATGAATCATTTATATCTAAAATTTATATCTAAAATTGTTTATAGATGGCTTTGAACTTTTGTTTCCATTCGAAACATTTGAAATTATAGACGGCTATGGCCCTTAAAGATGTGTTGTTGACATGCAAAATTGTTTATAGATGGCTTTGAACTTTTGTTCTTAAAGCATACGCATGGTAATTAAATATGAGGTACAAGACTTGTGGGGTTATGCCCAAGCGTCAATGAGTGCCATTCCGATAACTCTCTACCTGTCCTCTGTCCCTTCGAAGAGACAGGGATCTAACGTCTCTACTTATTAAGCCGTCAGCAGTTTAAATTGTCGCCTGTCTAACGGGGCCGTCAGGTCCCTGAAGGGTAACAATTACCATCCCCATGGGCCATTTTCTTCGGGGACAATTCATCTTCGTTAGAAGGACTAGATATCACGTCATGAGGTTTCGCTGTGGCTTAAGCCACTTACGAGTTATTTGCAGCGGTGGAAGATACTTACGCTTCCAACGTTTCCTAATACGGAAGTGACCGAACTTATCAACACCGGTGTGACTCAAGGCGTGTATGTATGAAAGCACACGCCTTATCCAGGCAAAGTGCCACACAGTCAGTGACTGCATGCGGGCTTGGATACTGTCAGGTTGCCCAGGCCTAGACAGATATGAGGCGTGTAAACCCCTGTCGGTTTTAAGTGTCAGGACAGGCGCCATGGCCTGATGGCAAGGAAGATCATGCAGGCGTCTGTACTCCATACTGGAACGCAACACTCGTCTTACTACCGCCATTCCTTTTATGATCCAGCACTCCCGACGAATACTTGAAAGCACGTGTGAGGCTCCAGAATGTCCACATATTAAGTGGTGATGCTGTATTAGCAAGTCGGTGACTGCGTCTTTATTTGCTAAAATGGTTAGCCATTTCTCCATCATTTTAGATACTCTGTGTCCCCTAGGCAGATAACTTCCTTTACTATAACTGGCTTGAGAGCAGTAACTGCTTTAGAATTTTATTGTGCTCGGCTACCTCTGGGAAGTGCTTCAGATTCAATGACACGCTTAAGCTCATTGCTCTTAATACTACCGATGTCCCAAGCGAGGTCCATTCTGCAGCGCATCTTAACAACGAGGTATATTTTCAACCTGCTTAGCCAAGAAATTTTTCTCAACAAATGTATCCACCAGCGGCTGCGTGCTACCATCTTATGGAACCATTGCAGATTTGCCAAGTTACCGCTTACGGCGTGGTAAATACTGGTATCAATAAATCATGTCTGGTCGTGGAAAAGGAAGAAAAGATATCTTCCACTAGTCGTGCTGACATCCTAGAGTCGATATAACTAGGTGGCTTCACGTTAAGGATGTTTCACTGCTTAACCATGTCGCGCATTTGAATTTCTCAACTAATCTGCTCAAAATTGTTAAGCGATTACCCAAGCCACTACAGATGAAAGGGGCTGAAGTGGCGGAGTCTCTCATAGCTTTGAACAAAGAGCCATCCTTTGAAGACTTGATGGCTCTGATAGAGAGGCGAGTTAATTTAGCTAGTACAGAATATGGCCCCCAGGCTTTTGAAACCAGGATATCTTCCACTAGTCGTGCTGACATTCCTAGAGTCGATATAACTAGGTGGCCTCACGTTAAGGATGTTTCACTGCATTCTCTCACATCGACTCATGTGGGCATCCCCATAGGTTGTGACGTCGCGGATGCGCAATGCTGCTCGGAACATAGAGTTGGTAATGATCGAGAACCATTTGCTACTAAGACACCTTTGGGTTGTGTTTTAAGAGGATCAACGGGTCAACAAGACATGCCACCGCCTTGCGTCAACGTAATATTGCGAGAACAGTCGAGCATTAAGACAATGCTGACCCCGTTATGCAACTCAGAATTTTCAGACCCTGTAGACTCTGAGTCGTCCCAACCTTCACCCGATGATATCAAGGCCCATAACAAAGTAGAGACAACACTTCATGTTCCATCGGGGCAGAATCCTGCAGATGTTGCGTCCAGAGAAATAGAGTCTAGACCAGATAAAAACTTAAGTTTTGGCTGGATGGACCCGAGTTTCTGTCAACGGATAAAAGAAGTTGGCCTTATGAGCCTCTGTAGCAACCTGTAATTTCACTTTCTTTCCAATTGTATTTTCGTTTCCCTCGATGCTTGCTTTAATCAACAATTTGTACATGCTTATCTTTGTATCATTTTCACCGAATAACTTTTAAGTTATCGTTTTGTTTCGATAATCTATATTGCCCTATCGATCTATCGATTTCTTCTTGTCCTATTCACTCATAGACTATTGATCTTCTGTTTCGTTAAATGAGTTGTCGTAACTCATCCTTTGTGTTCACGAAAATCCAGTGTGTTTGAGAGATTTCATCTCCTCTGGCGAGTTGTGAGCAAAATAGTTTGAACCCTAACTTTAAGGGTGTAAAAATTTGCTACAAGATTAAAAAAACTATTTTGAGAACATTTGAAATATTGAGTTTGATGCGGTAAAACCCCCTCTCATAAAGTGGGTTTTCCGTTGCTAAACTTGAAAAAAGATGTTGTGAGGAGGGACTCTTACGTACTTAGAAAACGTGAGTTCGACCGGGCAAAATGGTGTATTTTTGTGTATTTTTTACACACTATTTTTTTAAATAAATTTGGGAGTTTCAACCCCAAATTCGAGTATTTCAATTCTTTTTTCTTTCTGGGCCTCCTGTTTTAAACAGGGGAGCCGAATATTTTGTATTTTGAACCTTGCGAAAGAGAGGGGCCTAAATGGTGCACGGAAAAGTTATAAAAAATACATATTATATTATATAGTAATATATAATAGGGAAACAAAAATCTTGTGTTCAAGAAAATCCAGTGTGGTGGGTAGATTTCATCTCCTCTGGCGAGTTGTGAGCAAAATAGTTTGAACCCTAACTTGAGGGGTGTAAAAATTTGCTACAAGATTGAAGAAATTATTTTGAGAAAATCTGAAATTTTGAGTTTGATGCGGTAAAACCCCATCTCCCAAAGTGGGTTTTGCCTGGCTAAACTTGAAGAAAAAAATTTTGTAAGGGAGCCTTACTCACTTAAGAAAAGTGAGTTTGACCGGGCAAAATGGGGTATTTTTGTGTATTTTCCACACACTATTTTTTCAATAAATTTGGAAGTTTCAACACTACATTCGAATCTTCCAATTCTTTCCTTTTTTTCTCTCTGGGCCCCTGTTTTGAACATGGGAGCCGAATATTTTGTATTTTAAACCCTGCAAGAAAGGGGGGGGCTAAATGGTGCACGAAAAAGTGATAGAAAATACATACTATATTATATAGTAATATATAATAGGGAAAAAATCTTGTGTTCACGAAAATCCAGTGTGGTGGGGAGATTTCATCTTCTCTGGCGAGTTGTGAGCAAAATAGTTTGAACCCTTACTTTGGGGGTGTGAAAATTTGCTACGAAATTGAAAAAAATTATTTTGAAAGAATCTGAAATTTTGAGTTTGATGCGGTAAAACCCTCTCTCCCAAAGTGGGTTTTGCCTGACTGAACTCGAAAAAAAATATTGTGAGGGGGGACCCTTACGTACTTAAAAAATGTGAGTTCGACCGAGCAAAATTGGGTATTTTCTGTGTATTTTTCACAAACAATTTTTTAATAAATTTGTGAGTTTCAACCCTTAATTCGATTCTTTCAATCCTTTATTTTTTTCTTCCTGGGCCTCCTATTTTGAACAGGGGGGCCGGATCATTTGTATTTCAAACCTTGCAAAAAATGGGGGGGGCCTAAATGGTGCACGAAAAAGTTATAAAAAATACATATTATATTATATAGTAATATATAATAGGGAAACAAAAATCTTGTGTTCACGAAAATCCAGTGTGGTGGGGAGATTTCATCTCCTCTGGCGAGTTGTGAGCAAAATAGTTTAAACCCTAACTTAAGGAGTGTGAAATGTGCTACAAGATTGAAGAAATCATTTTGAAAAAATCTGAAATTTTGAGTTTGATGCGGTAAACATCCCTCTCCCAAAGTGGGTTTTGCCTGGCTAAACTTGAAGAAAAAATGTTGTAAGGGACCCTTACTCACTTCAGAAAAGTGAGTTTGACCGGGCAAAATGGGGTATTTTTGTGTATTTTCTACACACTTTTTTCTAATTAAATTTGGGAGTTTCAACCCCAAATTCGAGTCTTTCAATTGTTTTTTTCTGGGCCTCCCGTTTTGAACAGGGGGACCGAATATTTTGTATTTCAAACCTTGCAAGAAAGGGGAGGCCTAAATAGTGCACGAAAAAGTGATAGAAAATGCATACTATATTATATAGGAATATATAATAGGGAAACAAAAATCTTGTGTTCACGAAAATCCAGTGTGGTGGGGAGATTTCATCTCCTCTGGCGAGTTGTGAGCAAAATAGTTTGAACCCTAACTTGGGGGTGTGAAAATTTGCTACGAATTGAAGAAATTATTTTGAAAAAATCTGAAATTTTGAGTTTGATGCGGTAAAACCCTCTCTCCCAAAGTGGGTTTTGCCTGACTGAACTTGAAAAAAAATATTGTGAGGGGGGACCCTTAGTTACTTAAAAAATATGAGTTCGACCGAGTAAAATTGGGTATTTTTTGTGTATTTTTCACAAACAATTTTTTAATAAATTTGTGAGTTTCAACCCTCAATTCGATTCTTTCAATCCTTTATTTTTTCTTCCTGGGCCTCCTATTTTGAACAGGGGGGCCGGATAATTTGTATTTCAAACCTTGCAAAAAATTGGGGGGCCTAAATGATGCACGTCAAAGTGATAAAAATTACATACTGTATTATATAGTAATATATATTGATGAAACAAATCTTGTGTTCACGAAAATCCAGTGTGGTGGGAAGATTTCATCTCCTCTGGCGAGTTGTGAGCAAAATAGTTTGAACCTCAACTTTGGGGGTGTAAAAATTTGCTACAAAATTGAAAAAAATTATTTCGGAAAAAAATATGAAATTTTGAGTTTGATGCGGTAAAACCCCCACTCCCAAAGTGGTTTTTGCCTGGCTAAACTTCAAAAAAAAATGTTGTAAGGGGGACCGTTACGAACTTAAAAAAGTGAGTTCGACCGGGCAAAATGGTGTATTTTTGTGTATTTTTTACACACTATTTTTTATTTAAATTTGAGATTTTCAACCCCAAATTCGAGTCTTTCAATTCTTTTTTTCTTTCTGGGCCTCCTGTTTTAAACAGTGGAGCCGAATATTTTGTATTTTAAACCTTGCAAAAGAGAGGGGCCTAAATGGTGCACGAAAAATTTATAAAAAATACATATTATATTATATAGTAATATATAATAGGGAAACAAAAATCTTGTGTTAACGAAAATCCAGTGTGGTGGTTAGATTTCATCTCCTCTGGCGAGTTGTGAGCAAAATAGTTTGAACCCTAACTTGAGGGGTGTAAAAATTTGCTACAAGATTGAAGAAATTATTTTGAAAAAATCTGAAATTTTGAGTTTGATGCGGTAAAACCCCCTCTCCCAAAGTGGGTTTTCACTGTCTAAACTTGGGGAAAAAATGTTGTAAGAGAGGACTCTTACGTACTTAAAAAAAGTGAGTCTGACCGGGCAAAATGGGGTATTTTTGTGTATTTTTTATACACTATTTTTTTAAATAAATTTGTGAGTTTCAACCCCAAATTCGAGTCTTTCAATTCTTTTTTTCTTTCTGGGCCTCCTGTTTTAAACAGGGGAGCCGAATATTTTGTATTTGAAACCTTGCAAAAGAGAGTGGCCTAAATGGTGCACGAAAAAGTTATAAAAAATACATATTATATTATATAGTAATATATAATAGGGAAACAAAAATCTTCTGTTCACGAAAATCCAGTGTGGTGGGGAGATTTCATCTCCTCTGGCGAGTTGTGAGCAAAATAGTTTGAACCCTAACTTGAGGGGTGTAAAAATTTGCTACAAGATTGAAGAAATTATTTTGAAAAAATCTGAAATTTTGAGTTTGATGCGGTAAAACCCCGTCTCCCAAAGTGGGTTTTGCCTGGCTAAACTTGAAGAAAAAATGTTGTAAGGGACCCTTACTCACTTAAGAAAAGTGAGTTTGACCGGGCAAAATGGGGTATTCTTGTGTACTTTCTACACCCTTTTTTCTAATTAAATTTGGGAGTTTTAACCCCAAATTCGAGTCTTTCAATTCTTCACATTTTTCTTTCTTGGCCTCCTGTTTCGAACAGGGAGCCGAATATTTTGTATTTTAAACCTTGCAAAAAAGGAGGGGGCTAAATATTGCACTAAAATGATAAACAATACATACTATATTATATAGTAATATATATTAGAAAAAAATCTTGTGTTCACGAAAATCCAGTGTGGTGGGAAGATTTCATCTCCTCTGGCGAGTTGTGAGCAAAGTAGTTTGAACCTTATTATTGGGGGTGTAAAATTTTGCTAAAAAATAAACAAAAATTATTTCGAAAAAATCTGAAATTTTGAGTTTGATGGGGTAAAACCGCCTATCCCGAAATGGGTTTTGCCTGTCTAAACTCGAAAAAAATGTTGTTAGAGGGGACCATCACGTACACAAAAAAAGTGAGTTTGACCGGGCAAAATGGGGTATTTTTGTGTATTTTTTACACACTATTTTTTTTAAATAAATTTGGGAGTTTCAACCCCAAATTCGAGTCTTTCAATTCTTTTCTTTATCTTTCTGGGCCTCCTGTTTTGAACAGGGAAGCTGAATATTTTGTATTTTAAACCTTGAAAAAAGGGGGGGCTAAGTGGTGCACAAAAAATTGATAAAAATACATACTATATTATATAGTAATATATTATAGGGAAAAAATCTTGTGTTCACGAAAATCCAGTGTGGTGGGAAGATTTCATCTCCTCTGGCGAGTTGTGAGCAAAATAGTTTGAACCCCAACTTTGGGGGTGTAAAAATTTGCTACAAAATTAAAAAAATTATTTTGAAAAAATCTGAAATTTTGAGTTTGATGCGGTAAAACCCCCTCTCCCAAAGTGGGTTTTGCTTGGCTAAATTTGAAAAAAAAATGTTGTAAGGGGGGACCGTTACGTACTTGAAAAAGTGAGTTTGACCGGGCAAAATGGGGTATTTTTGTGTATTTTTTATACACTATTTTTTAAATAAATTTGGGAGTTTCAATCCCAAATTCGAGTCTTTCAATTCTTTTTTTTCTTTCTGGGCCTCCTGTTTTAAACAGGGGAGCCGAATATTTTGTATTTTAAACCTTGCAAAAGAGAGTGGCCTAAATGGTGCACGAAAAAGTTATAAAAAATACATATTATATTATATAGTAATATATAATAGGGAAACAAAAAACTTGTGTTCACGAAAATCCAGTGTGGTGGGGAGATTTCATCTCCTCTGGCAAGTTGTGAGCAAAATAGTTTGAAACCTAACTTGAGGGGTGTAAAAATTTGCTTCAAAATTGAAAAAAATAATTTCGAAAAAAATATGAAATTTTGAGTTTGATGCGGTAAAACCCCCACTCCCAAAGTGGGTTTTGCCTGGCTAAACTTCGAAAAAAAATGTTGTAAGGAGGGACCCTTACGTACTTAAGAAAAGTGAGTTCGACCGAGCAAAATTGGGTATTTTTTGTGTATTTTTCACAAACATTTTTTTAATAAATTTGGGAGTTTCAATCCTTAATTCGAGTCTTTCAATCCTTTCCTTTTTTCTTTCTGGGCCCATGTTTTGAACAGGTGGGCCGGATAATTTGTATTTCAAACCTTGCAAAAAATGGGGGGCCTAAATGATGCACGTCAAAGTGATAAAAATTACATAATGTATTATATAGTAATATATATTGATGAAAAAAAAATCTTGTGTTCACGAAAATCCAGTGTGGTGGGAAGATTTCATCTCCTCTGGCAAGTTGTGAGCAAAATAGTTTGAACCTTAACTTTGGGGGTGTAAAAATTTGCTACAAAATTGAAAAAAAAAATATTTCGGAAAAAAATATGAAATTTTCAGTTTGATGCGGTAAAACCCCCACTCCCAATGTGGGTTTTGCCTGGCTAAACTTCAAAAAAAATGTTGTAAATGGGACCGTTACGAACTTAAAAAAGTGAGTTCGACCGGGCAAAATGGGGTATTTTTGTGTATTTTCTACACACTTTTTTCTAATTAAATTTGGGAGTTTCAACCCCAAATTCGAGTCTTTCAATTCTTTTTTTCTGGGCCTCCCGTTTTGAACAGGGGGACCGAATATTTTGTATTTCAAACCTTGTAAGAAAGGGGAGGCCTAAATAGTGCACGAAAAAGTGATGGAAAATGCATACTATATTATATAGGAATATATAATAGGGAAAAAAATCTTGTGTTCACGAAAATCCAGTTTGGTGGGGAGATTTCATCTTCTCTGGCGAGTTGTGAGCAAAATAGTTTGAACCCTCACTTTGGGGGTGTGAAAATTTGCTACGAAATTGAAAAAAATTATTTAGAAAGAATCTGAAATTTTGAGTTTGATGCGGTAAAACCCTCTCTCCCAAAGTGGGTTTTGCCTGACTGAACCAAAAAAAATATTGTGAGGGGGGACCCTTACGTACTTAAATAATGTGAGTTCGAACGAGCAAAATTGGGTATTTTTTTGTGTATTTTTCACAAACATTTTTTTAATAAATTTGCGAGTTTCAACCCTTAATTCAAGTCTTTCGATCCTTTATTTTTTTCTTCCTGGGCCTCCTATTTTGAACAGGGGGGGCCGGATAATTTGTATTTCAAACCTTGCAAAAAATGGGGGGCCTAAATGATGCACGTCAAAGTGATAAAAATTACATACTGTATTATATAGTAATATATATTGATGAAAAAAAATCTTGTGTTCACGAAAATCCAGTGTGGTGGTAAGATTTCATCTCCTCTGGCAAGTTGTGAGCAAAATAGTTTGAACCTTAACTTTGGGGGTGTAAAAATTTGCTTCAAAATTGAAAAAAATAATTTCGAAAAAAAATATGAAATTTTGAGTTTGATACGGTAAAACCCCCACTCCCAAAGTGGGTTTTGCCTGGCTAAACTTCAAAAAAAATGTTGAAAGGTGGACCGTTACGAACTTAAAAAAGTGAGTTCGACCGGGCAAAATGGGGTATTTTTGTGTATTTTCTACACACTTTTTTCTGATTAAATTTGGGAGTTTCAACCCCAAATTCGAGTCTTCCAATTCTTATTTTTCCCTTTCTGGGCCTCCTGTTTTGAACAGGGGAGCCGAAAATTTTGTATTTTAGACCTTTCAAAAAAGATGGGCCTTAATGGTGCACGAAAAAGTGATAAAAAAAATACATACAATATTATATAATAATATATGATAGGGAAAAAATCTTGTGTTCACGAAAATCCAGTGTGGCAGGGAGATTTCATCTTCTCTGGCAAGTTGTGAGCAAGATAGTTTGAACCCCAAGTTTGGGGGTGTGAAAATTTGCTACAAAATTAAAAAATTATTTCGAAAAAATCTGAAATTTTGAGTTTGATGCGGTAAACCCCCACTCCCAAAGTGGGTTTTGCCTAGCTGAACTTCAAAAAAAATGTTGTAAGGGGGACCGTTACGAACTTAAAAAAGTGAGTTCGACCGGGCAAAATGGGGTATTTTTGTGTATTTTCTACACACATTTTTCTAATTAAATTTGGGAGTTTCAACCCCAAATTCGAGTCTTTCAATTCTTCACATTTTTCTTTCTGGGCCTCCTGTTTCGAACAGGGAGCCGAATATTTTGTATTTTAAACCTTGCAAAAAAGGAGGGGGCTGAATGTTGCACTAAAAATGATAAACAATACATACTATATTATATAGTAATATATATTAGAAAAAAATCTTGTGTTCACGAAAATCCAGTGTGGTGGGGAGATTTCATCTCCTCTGGCGAGTTGTGAGCAAAGTAGTTTGAACCTTATTATTGGGGGTGTAAAATTTTGCTAAAAAATTAACAAAAAATTATTTCGAAAAAATCTGAAATTTTGAGTTTGATGCGGTAAAACCCCCTCTCCCAAAGAGGGTTTTGCCTGGCTAAATTTGAAAAAAATGTTGTAAGGGGGGACCGTTACGTACTTGAAAAAGTGAGTTTGACCGGGCAAAATGGGGTATTTTGTGTATTTTTTATACACTATTTTTTTAAATAAATTTGGGAGTTTCAACCCCAAATTCGAGTCTTTCAATTCTTTTCTTCTTTCTGGGCCTCCTGTTTTAAACAGGGGAGCCGAATATTTTGTATTTTAAACCTTGCAAAAGAGAGGGGCCTAAATGGTGCACGAAAAAGTTATAAAAAATACATATTATATTATATAGTAATATATAATAGGGAAACAAAAATCTTGTGTTCACGAAAATCCAGTGTGGTGGGGAGATTTCATCTCCTCTGGCGAGTTGTGAGCAAAATAGTTTGAATCCTTACTTGAGGGGTGTAAAAATTTGCTACGAGATTGAAGAAATTATTTTGAAAAAATCTGAAATTTCGAGTTTGATGCGGTAAAACCCCATCTCCCAAAGTGGGTTTTGCCTGGCTAAACTTGAAGAAAAAATGTTGTAAGGGACCCTTACTCACTTAAGAAAAGTGAGTTTGACCGGGCAAAATGGGGTATTTTTGTGTATTTTTTACACACTATTTTTTTTAATAAATTTGGGATTTCCAACCCCAAATTCGAGTCTTCCAATTCTTTTCTTTTTCTTTCTGGGCCTCCTGTTCTGAACAGGGAAGCTGAATATTTTGTATTTTAAACCTTGCAAAAAAGGGGGGCTAAGTGGTGCACGAAAAAGTTATAAAAAATACATATTATATTATATAGTAAAATATAATATGGAAACAAAAATCTTGTGTTCACGAAAATCCAGTGTGGTGGGGAGATTTCATCTCCTCTGGCGAGTTGTGAGCAAAATAGTTTGAACCCTAACTTGAGGGGTGTAAAAATTTGCTACAAGATTGAAGAAATTATTTTGAAAAAATCTGAAATTTCGAGTTTGATGCGGTAAAACCCCCTCTCCCAAAGTGGGTTTTGCCTGGCTAAATTTGAAAAAAATGTTGTGAGGGGGGACCGTTACGTACTTGAAAAAGTGAGTTTGACCGGGCAAAATGGGGTATTTTGTGTATTTTTTATACACTATTTTTTTAAATAAATTTGGGAGTTTCAACCCCAAATTCGAGTCTTTCAATTCTTTTTTTCTTTCTGGGCCTCCTGTTTTAAACAGGGGATCCGAATATTTTGTATTTTAAACCTTGCAAAAGAGAGGGGCCTAAATGGTGCACGAAAAAGTTATAAAAAATACATATTATATTATATAGTAATATATAATAGGGAAACAAAAATCTTGTGTTCACGAAAATCCAGTGTGGTGGGGAGATTTCATCTCCTCTGGCAAGTTGTGAACAAAATAGTTTGAACCCTAACTTTGGAAGTGTGAGAATTTGCTACAAGATTGAAAAAAATATTTTGGAAAAATCTGAAATTTTGAGTTTGATGCGGTAAAACCCCCTCTCCCAAAGTGGGTTTTGCTTGGCTAAACTTAAAAAAAAATGTTGTTAGGGGCGACCCTTACGTACTCGAAAAAATTGAGTTTGACCGTGCAAAATGGGGTATTTTTTGTGTATTTTTTACACACTATTTTTTGGCAAATAAACTTGGGAGTCTCAACCACAAATTCGAGGCTTTCAATCCTTTCCTTTTTCTTTCTGAGCCTCGTGTTTTGAACGTGGGAGCCGAATATTTTGTATTTAAAAATTTGCACAGAAAGGGGGGCCTAAATGGTGCACGAAAAAGTGATAGAAAATACATACTATATTATATAGTAATATATAATAGGGAAAAAATCTTGTGTTCACGAAAATCAAGTGTGGTGGGGAGGTTTCATCTCCTCTGGCGAGTTGTGAGCAAAATAGTTTGAACCCTAACTTTGGGGGTGTACAAATCTGCTATTCGATTAAAAAACATTATTATGAAAGAATCGGAAATTTTGAGTTTGATGTGGTAAAAACCTTTCTCCCAAAGTGGGTTTTGCCTGGCTGAACTTGAAAAAAATGTTATAAGGGGGGACCCTTACGTACTTAGAAAAAGTGATTTCGAATGGCCAAAATGGGGTATATTTGTGTATTTTTTACACACTATTTTTTTTAAATTTGGGAGTTTCAACACCA
>JACCGJ010025080.1:0-21162 GCA_013407085.1 Atriophallophorus winterbourni
CTCCGCTGCAAGTCGTGGAAAAGCATCATAGGCCGCCCTGGTGGACTCCTCGAGTTCGTCTGTCCACCCGTAAACGAGATCGTTTATGGCGGCAATATAAGCTATCTCTTACTTCTGGTTCTTGGGTCCGATACAAAACCGCTCGGAACGCTTGTGTTAAAATACAGCGTTTGCTCAAACAGGAGTTTGAGTTATCCTTAGCTAGGGATGCTAAATCCAATCCCAAAAGATTTTATAGCTACGCTCAATCGAAAGGAAAAACCAGGGAAAACATTGGAGATTTAAATCTGGAGGACGGAAAAGTAGCCGATACCGACCTGTCTAAGGCGAGTGCCTTCTCTAGGTTCTTCAGTGGCGTTCAGAGACGTGATAATTCTTTAATTGCTCCGTCTAGCTCGTTTATTCTACTACCTGGCGCTCCTGCACTAGATGAGTTGTCCTTCATGGAATCCGAGGTGTATGAAGCACTTATCCATGTTCGCGTCATTAAAGCTAAGGGACCAGACGGTATCCACTCGAATATGATTAAGAATCTTGCCTCAGTGCTTACAGAACCCTTATGCAAGCTCTTCAATTCATGCTTGAACATGGGAGTGGTTCCTAGTGAGTAGAAAGAAGCAATAATCGTGTCAATACACAAGGGTGGTTGCAGGTCAACTGTTGGTAACTATAGACCTGTCAGCCTGACTAGCATCGTCTCGAAAGTAATGGAAAAACTGCTGCGTGACAAAATCTGTCAGCATCTCTGTCGGCATTCTCTACTGAGTGTTACTCAGCATGGATTTCTTAAGAGTAGATCCTGCCTGACAAACCTTCTTAGTTTTCTCAATACAGCCACTAAAAGGATGGATGAAGGGAAGCCTGTCGAAGCCCTCTACCTAGACTTCAGCAAGGCTTTTGATTCCGTAAACCACCGCCTTCTAGAGATTAAGCTAGCAGCAAAAGGCATTCGGGGTAGTCTACTTGCTTGGATAAAGGCCTTCCTAACAGGTAGAACATTCCGAGTTAGGGTAGGATCTACGCTGTCGAATGAAACCGACGTAATCAGTGGTGTACCCCAAGGTTCGGTACTTGGTCCTCTTCTATTCCTGATTTTCATCGATGACTTGTCCTCTGCATTGAAGTGCCCATGCTTCATTTTTGCGGATGATGTGAAATTCATCGGATCAACGGATGAAGACCTTGATGCACGACCTTGAGCGGGTCATAAACTGTTCATACCAGTGGGATCTCCCACTAAACTTAAATAAGAGCCAACTCTTGTCAACACTGGTTGATAAGATTTCGGTCCAGGTGGCGGGGAATTCCCTCAGTGTTAACGCCACACAGTGTGTTAAGGATTTAGGTGTACTTGTTAGGGCTGACTTGAAATGGGAGGACCAATGTGCCGCTGCTGCTCAGCGTGCACGCAAGGTACTTTTTCGGCTGAAATCAGTGCTATGGAGCAGAAGACCCGATGTATTCCTGCCACTGTACAAGGCATTAGTTCGGCCGCATCTTGAATACTGTGTTCAGGCGTGGTGTCCTCACTACAAAAAGGACATCCTTCGACTTGAAAGTGTACAGCGCCTCGCAACGCGCATGATTGAAGGTCAGCGAGGGAAACCGTACGCTGTGCGCCTAATGTCTCTCGATCTTTTCTCCCTTAGGCGCCGTCGTTTAAGAGGTGACTTAATAGAAACCTTTAAGATCTTGAAGGGTTTGAGTGGTGTGCAAATGAACGACTTCTTTACCTTAAGCCCCGAGCTGGGCACCCGGGGCCACTCACTTAAAATGGCTAAGAAACGATGTCGGCTAGACTCCAGGAAACACTTTTTCAGCCTTAGGGTTGTTAACTTCTGAAACATTCTTCCAGAAGAACCTATATCCTGCAGTACTGTGTCTAGTTTCAAGCAGGGGTTGGACCGCAACTGCGGTAAGTTGTTTCCTGAATACTCTCCTTAATTGCTTTACAAGCTTAGTTTTTTCATCTTTTAGCGTTATCCCGTAAATAAAATGAGGGCTAGAGTTCTCTGTGTTTTTTATTAATTATAAACAATGTTACTTCAGCTGACCTCTCACCGTGCTGGTGAAGAGAAACTGCTTTTTCTTTTTCCAACATCGGCTATAACACGGTGCTTCCTAAGTTCAACCCGGATAATCTCTTGGCTTCGCGATCGGCGAAGATTTCAAATAGACAAAAAGAATATAAGTTTTGGCAGTGGTGGGTGCTTCTATGCAACTTTCCACTGGGAGAAATTCTAACGCTCGATTGGCTTGTTAGCCACATACTGTCCTGTGCAAACAGAACTGGATAAAATTATTCAGGAATTAAACGGTTTGCGTAAGCAAGTTGAGTCACTTAATGGCACTTCTTATTACTCTTCAAAAACTAGAACCCGAAATGTTCTAGTTTTCAATCGAGCGGAGCCTTTTATTAAGGAATCTAAAAGTCGAAGAGATTTTGATCGCAGATGTATTAGCGATCTCATCCGGATGGTAGGTCTAAAGCCTTCTACTCCCACGGTGCGAGTTCACCGTGTAGGGAGATGGAAGATGGATAACCGCCCTAGGCCGATACTGGTAGAATTCAAGTACCAGGCGGATCGGGATTCGTTATTGTCTAGGGCTGAATACATCGCCACAACAACTCTAGACAAGCTTCAGGTTAAGCCAGACAACCCTCCATCTCATATTAGACAAAACCCTTCCGCTCCACATAGGAGAAACTTCGCTTTAAGGACATCTGCTATCCGCAAGACTGATGCAAACCGTAGCGCTAGTGAATCCGTTAAGATCTTACCGAAAAGCTCATCGCTACGAGTTTGGCTGTCCGGATTAGACGACGTTGACGCGCTTATCGAAAAATTAAGATGGGAGCCAAGCAAATTTCTCCAGTTGTTGCTCTTCGATAGAGGCGGCCTCAATCTTTAGTCAACGGTCCGTAACACCCATGCAAGAGGTCGTTGATCCAGATACTCCTGCTTTAAGTAGCACGCCAAAAAACGTGCACCTCCCTCGGGTGCTTCGCCCGAGGGCCAATCAGGGTTAGTTTCAGAAGCACGCAAAACCAGCGCCCCAGTGCTGTACGCTAATGTGTGCAGCATAAGGAATAAGTGGGCTGACCTCTCTCTTCGTGTGGCTGAGTTGCACCCCCGGGTTATAGCGCTTTCTGAGACATGGCTGTCTGCGCTTGATGATGTGCCAACAAACATCAGCGAGCAGTATCTCGTCATTAGATGCGATAGACCTGGCGACAGGAGAGGCGGTGGCGTTGCACTCCTCCTAGAGTATGGCTTGCACAATACAGGAACGGGTATATCCCTAACCAGTGAAAACGTCCAAGTTGTTACGAGTATCCTGACTTGCTACAAGTCAGCCCTCGCAATTGCTTGTGTCTACGTCACACCCAGTGCAGTCCAGCAGGAGATTACACAGCTGATTGAGACGCTCGACAGGTTGTTTTAATCAGCTCCCAGCGTACTCATCTTAGGTGATTTCAACCTCCCGGACATAAATTGGTCCGTCTCTGTAGGTTTAGTCACCAAGCAATCCGAAATGTTTCTCGAATGGCTCCATGATCATGCGCTGCATCAGCATGTGAGTGATCCTACGAGGTTTCGTAATGGATGTACTCCATCCACTCCCGACCTAGTATTGTCGTCCCAGCCCGAAGCAGTTAGATTCTTAAAATACCTACCACCGCTCGGCAAAAGCGATCACGTAATGATAAGCTTCGAAGCGGTACTGCGGTTTTACAAACCTACTGCTCGCCCTAGACGAAATTTTAGGCTTGTAGACTGGGATTTTCTTCTACAGACTTCAAAATCTTTCTTTCAGTTCTCTAACGATTTTAATGTAAGTGAAAACTGGGATAGAATTTGTAAGTATCTTAAGGAGTTACAAGACAAGCACGCTCCGCTGCAAGTCGTGAAAAAGCATCACAGGCCGCCCTGGTGGACTCCTCGAGTTCGTCGGTCTACCCGAAAACGAGATCGTTTATGGCGGCAATATAAGCTATCTCTTACTTCTGGTTCTTGGGTCCGATACAAAACCGCTCGGAACTCTTGTGTTAAAATACAGCGTTTGCTCAAACAGGAGTTTTTAGTTATCCTTAGCTAGGGATGCTAAATCCAATCCCAAAAGATTTTATAGCTACGCTCAATCGAAAGGAAAAACCAGGGAAAACATTGGAGATTTAAATCTGGAGGACGTAAAAGTAGCCGATACCGACCTGTCTAAGGCGAGTGCCTTCTCTAGGTTCTTCAGTGGCGTTCAAAGACGTGATAATTCGTTAATTGCTCCGTCTAGCTCGTTTAATCTACTACCTGGCGCTCCTGCACTAGATAAGCTGTCCTTCATGGAATCCGAGGTGTATGAAGCACTTATCAATGTTCGCGTCAACAAAGCTGAGGGACCAGACGGTATCCACTCGATTATAATAAAGAATCTTGCCCCAGTGCTTACAGAACCCTTATGCAAGCTCTTCAATTCATGCTTGAACATGGAAGTGGTTCCTAGTGAGTGAAAAGAAGATATAATCGTGCCGATACACAAGGGTGGTTGCAGCTCAACTGTTGGCAACTGTCAGCCTGACTAGCATCGTCTCGAAAGTAATGGAAAAACTGCGGCGTGATAAAATCTGTCAGCATCTTTGTCGGCATTCTCTACTGAGTGTAACTCAGCATGGATTTCTCAAGGGTAGATCCTGCCTGACAAAACTTCTTAGTTTTCTCAATACTGCCACTAAAAGGATGGATGAAGGGAAGCCTGTCGAAGCCCTCTACCTAGAATTCAGCAAGGCTTTTGATTCCGTAAACCACCGCGTTCTAGAGATTAAGCTAGCAGCAAAAGGCATTCGGGGTAGTGCTTGGATAAAGGCCTTCCTAACAGGTAGGACATTCCGAGTTAGGGTAGGATCTACGCTGTCGAATGAAACCGACGTGATCAGTGGTGTACCCCAAGGTTCGGTACTTGTCCTCTTCTATTCCTGATTTTCATCGATGACTTGTCCTCTGCATTGAAATGCCCATGCTTCATTTTCGCGGATGATGCGAAATTCATCGGATCAACGGACGAAGATACCTTGATACACGACCTCGAACGGGTCATAAACTGGTCACACCAGTGGGACCTCCCACTGAGCCTTAATAAGAGCCAACTCTTGTCAGCACTGGTTGATAAGATTTCAGTTCAGGTGTCGGGCAATTCTCTCACTGTTAGCGCCACACAGCGTGTTAAGGATTTTAGGAGTACTGGTTTTATGCACTCTTAATGGGTATGAACCAATGTGCCGCGCGCTCAACTGTGCTCGCAAAGTTTCCTCTTTTCGGGCTTGTGACCGTGTTATCCAGTCAGAAGAACCCGAGGTATTCCTGCCCCTTTACAAGGCATTAGTTAGGCCGCATTTAGAATATTGTGTCCAGGCGTGGTGCCCTTACTACAAGAAGGACATCGTTCGACTCGAAAGCGTACAGCGTCTCGCAACTCGCATGATTGAGGGTCAGCGAGGGGAACCTTACGCTGCACGCCTAAAGTCCCTAGATCTTTTTTCACTTACGCGCCGTCGTTTTAGAGGTGACTTAATTGAAACCTTTAAGATCTTGAAGGGGTTAAGTGGCGTTAGCATGACCGACTTCTTTGCCTTAAGTCCTGAGCTGGGTACCCGGGGCCATTCACTCAAACTTGCTAAGGAGCGATGTCGGCTAGACTCCAGTAAACACTTTTTCAGCCTCAGGTTGGTAAATTTCTGGAACCGGCTTCCAGAAGAACTTATATCCTGCAGTACCGTGTCTAGATTTAAGTAGGGGTTGGACCGCAACTGGGGTAAGTTGTTTCCTGAATACTCGCCTTAATTGCTTTACAAGCTTAGGTTTTTCATTTTTTAGCGTTATCCCGTAAATATACTGAGGGCTAGAGTTCTGTGTGTTTTTTTAATTTTTATTATACACAATGCTACTTCAGCTAACCTCTCACCGTGCTGGTGAAGAGAAACTGCTTCTTCTTTTTCTAGCATCGGCTATAACGCGGTGCTTCCTAAGTTCAACCCGGATAATCTCTTGGCTTCGCGATCGGCGAAGATTTCAAACAGACAAAATGAATATACGTTTTGGCAGTGGTGGGTGCTTCTCTGCAGCTTTCCACCGAAAGAAATTCTGGACGCTCGATTGGCTTGTTAGCCACATACTGTCCTGTGCAAACTGAACTGAACTGAACTGAAAACTGAACTGACCTTTGCAACAGCGCGCGGTGTTTGAGCGCCGACCATGTACAGAACTCTATTAATTGCCTTCAGAGGATGCCGCCGTTTTGGCTTCTCGCTGCATCACAGAGCTCCTGTTGCATCGAGAACTGGTTTCCACAATATTTACTTCGGATTCCCCAGGTTTGACCATTGCTCCATAAATTCATAATTTTAATGAATTTATGAAATTACATAGAAATTTTGTTCTATTTTTTCTAATAAATGATTATGGTCTTGAACTTTTATCATTAACGTCTTATTTTATTGTTCACCTTCGAGGTTATACATTCTTCCACCTGCTTTGCCCGTTAAGCGTTGTTAAACTGTTACGTGCTATTCTAAATGAGTTTTAAAACAGTTGCGAATTCAGCATCTTAGACTGCGGACCCAAAAGCGAGCAGCAACAAATTTAGTCGATTTTAAGTTTACCACCTGTATTGAATCATTTTGTGTATGTATATTTAGACATAAGTTTTCTGCACGAACCATGTTTAATTGTCGTTTTAATATCCTGTTTTATTAAAACTAGTATTACTTTTTCACCGCCAAGGTAAAATCGTGCGTTATCTGTGTTCCGCCGTTAAAATCTGTATGCCATAGCATGTCAGATTTTTAATTATGCTATTCTTAGATCTCTAAACCTAGCTGACCCGACAAGATCGTAGCACACTTGTAGTCATCGTGCAGCACTATGTAACGTCAGTAGTTTTTGAATAATTACATTTGCTCGCCAAAAATGTCTTGCCGGACTTTGGTTGCTAGTTCTCATCTCAAAATATGTTTTTAGTTGCTGTTTCTCATCTGAACCGGTGAGTGGAACACTAAGGACACTGAACAGTTCTGTTTTATTTGCCAGGTTATGCAGATTTTGGTTCTCAGGGAGTTTCATGCCAATTTAAGTTTGCATCTTTCTGTAGTTCTCAAAAATGGTATCGATCAGCAATGGACTGGGATACAAACCTTGGAATGAGCCGCGATGGATAGTTGTGGGCCGACTTCCCGACGGAAAGTTGGTGGAGTTCTAAGGCTACGGAAATGGAATCTGCGGCAGCTGTAGTCTTTGTCAGAAATTTGTTCCAACTCATCAGAACTACTAGAAGCAAGCGACCAGTCATCGGTAAGCTGATACGTGAAGCAGATTCTTCGCCAGTTTTTAACATACAAAAGCGCATGAATCGATGATTAGCACATTTGAGGCACAATTTAACTGACCTGCACCCACTAATTTAGAGCATACGGAACACTGTATCCCATGGTCGATTTCTCTCGAGACTCCAACCCAATCGGAGATTTGCAATGTTCTCCGGAGCCTTAAGCGCCATCCAGCATCCGATGCTGATGCATTAGTACCGTCATTGTTCAAAGATGGCGGTTCCGCTTTAGTTTATGGTATGTATGAAAACACAAGCCTGATCCAGGCAAAGTGCCGCACAGTCGGTTCATAAGGTTGTCATAGCCGGGGGTGGCAGTGGGGATAAGCTCCCACTGTTTATAAAATGCCCCCATATGGCATGCGTCTCAAATAGCCTCTGACAACCAAGTCCAGCTTATGGCCTGCACGAGTGGCTCCCCGAGCCCAGCGGAACTGCTTCTACCAACAGGAGAAGGGGCGAGGGCGAGTGACTGGCGCCTGAAAACCAGTTTGCTTCGGGCAGATGGAGCTCATTATCTTGGGAGGGCATTTCATCTAAGGGAAGGAAAACCCTGATTTTGAACATCCGCTGCCTTGCGGGATACCCGATCGCGGGAAAGGCTTCGGGAGAAAACCCTGAGGAAAATCCTGGAACAGAGTCTGGTAGACCACCTCTTCCTGGCAGCTCCCTGCTGCCTTGCAGGTCGCACTTGGTCGTGCAAAGGCTAGAGAAGCTGACTCGAACAAACGCCGAGTGGTGCTGGGGACGCCGCTTTGTACTCAAATCCCCAAGAACCTTCGTTGATGCCGACTCATCCTCCAGGAGGTGATAGTCGCACAAAAGTAAAGTAAAAGTACTTCGGTGTAGGCAACCGGGTAGTATCATGCCTACGTTCAACGATGACGATGATGACAACGCTTTTTACCCCCCCTTCTCGCTTTGTACATCTCATTGTTTATGCTGAACGGCACCATATCTGTATCAGATTGTGCAAATATAATAATAATAAAGTAAAAGTAAGTAGTACAGTCAGAGACTGCTTTAGTTTGCGAGCTTCGAGCGCTGTTCGCCAACATATGGCCTCAGGAATGCGTTGCAATCCCTTGGAGAGAATGAGTAATTGCTCCGATTTTCAAAAAGGGACGGCGCGATTCCTGCAAAACTCATCGGTCTATCAGTCTCGTAGCTCCTAAAATACTGACCTCAATCTTGCTTCACGGGCTCAGTGCCAAACTGGGTTTCTTGCCGGTCGGTGGTGTATCGATCAAGTTTTCACACTCCGTCAATTAATGGAGCAACGTCGCGCATTTCGTTTACCAACTATCGCGGTATTCCTTGACATCCGGGCATTCGATTCAATCGGTTGCGAAAGTCTGGAACGGTCTGCTGAGACATGGAGTGCCCGCGAATTATATCTCTGTCTTGAAACGATTATATTGCTAAACCTCGGGCAGCGTTCGAGCGTACGGAAAATTGTCGTCCTCGTTCAATATTTCCAGCGGGGTGCGACAGGGCTGCGATATCTCGCCGTTCCTTTGTAACTTAGCGATCGAAAATGTTCTAATTAAAGCTTCAGCTGGTCTGTTGAGCGCAGGTGTTGAACTTCTGTCGTGTGAGAAAGCTACCGATCTAGAGTATGCGGATGACATTGCACGTCTGGGAAATGACCCTCATATAATGCAACAAGCTCTTGACCGCCTGGCACTTGAAGCTTCAAGGCATGGCATGTGCTTTGTACCTAACAAGTGTAAAACACTTACCCAGAACTAGAGCGGCTCTGTTTCAAATCTCACTATGTGTGATGTCAATCTTGAATTGGCCGACAGCTTTGTTTACCTTGGCAGTTGTATCTCTCTGTTGATGGTTGTGTTGATGACAAGATCTCACAACGTGTTCGCAAAGCGAGTGTAGCGTTTGCTAACCCTCGCCATTTGTGGAGTCGACGCGATGTTTCCTTCTATACTAAAGGCCGTGCTGTTAAAGAAGTTCTGTAACTTTTTGCTGTCAACGGTGACTCTAAGGTAGAGTCTACAAAACTGTATTACTGTATGTGTCTCCAAGTATTTGACAAACGATAACTCGGCAGCAGTTTGTCATTTAGCTGCTACAATCGCATACGCAGCGTTGCTCTCCGAAATAAACTCTTCGGTAGTATTCTTGGAATGGTCAAATCGCGCCACTTCTTAGGTGTGATTGTGGTCCGTATCTTTATGCCCTGAGTAGATTACGGTTTCACCTACAGCAATCTGTTCCACATGGACCATAAACCTTTATGTTGTCTTTTCTATTCTTTAGTTGTTTGCACTGACCACTCGTACTGGGTTCTGATTTTCCAGCTTCGTATTTTAATCTTGGCCTCAATTGTAACATTATTTATCGGCGAGTTAACTTCCCGAAGTGTTTCATCAGCCTGCGTTTCGGCCCCAAAAATGGGAGTTGTTTCAAGTTCTATGGCTAGCACAAAGCTGCGGCTTTTAAATTGTGGTATAACTTTTACTTTATGAAACACTTGATTTTCTAGTAGTTTGCTGTCACACCACAAACCGAAGTCAGTGGCGCCAGTGTATTTTATTATGTGTGTCATAATTTTTTATCCGGTATTATTTTATATATAACAAAAAATCAAAAAATCGCATGCAGTAAAACTACAAAAACAAGCTGCTTTTTGCGCATTTGCTTTTGCGTATTCTGCTTGCCTGCTTTTTCATTTTTCACGCGCTTGCTTATCTGCTTTTCCTGCTTCATATTGCTTGGCACTTTGTCTTGCTCCAGACTTGTGCTTCATGATGATGATGATGATGTCACACCACGACTTGGCTTTCGCACATCGTTCTATCTGTTAAGATTGACGTAGCCAAATTTTGTTCATGTGAAGCAATATAGTTGTGTAAGTTCAGAAGCATAAGTTTGAATATAACTATTCGCGTTTACACTCTTTCTCTACCACGTTCTGAATACAAAGAGCACGAACCCAGTCATCGTATTTGTTTTGTGTGTCTAGACTTGATGAAACATGGTATATGCTTATCTGTCTCAACTATTAATATTCCCCAATGCAATGGAAAATGTTCTTGACCGATCGGGGAATCATAATCATGAAAAGAGAAAGTTTGTAATAAATCGGTGAGAGCAGTTTATTGGTAACGTTTCGCTTCTGACCCAGAAGCTTTGTCAGACCAAGGGTGTCGGTACGAACAGAGATCACGATTAAATTTCATTCACCTGACCAATCTTAAGCTGGTCAGCAGATGTCATTCACACCTGCCAAGACCAAACCGTCACATGGCATAGGCAGTTAAAAACCCTTACTAATAACCTTTCCAAAGTAGGCGCAGCGCGTCTTCCAGGCTGGTGTCCCCGCGATCAGATATCGCAGTGGTTAGTTACGCTTCAGGATATGTCCCGAAACCGTGTTCAATGGCGGTCTTGCACTAAGCATATTCTTGGAGTGTTTGCTTAAACTTGTATGTTGTCAATCGGAGTGACGAGTAAAGCTTGTTATGATGCATGACAGTGAAAGCCGCAAGGAAGCTGCCGTGCTGATGTCGCTCTACTCGTTCACGAAACTTGTTTGAATGTATGTTTCATTCGAGGGATAGGCACTTCTCCCCAGTTTGTTTGTGCTTACTTTTATATAGAAGCCGTAGCAATTTAAGTCCCACCCTTCCCCATCTTTTAGGATTTTACTTTTTCATGGTTGTATGGCAGTTGAGCATTCGGTACGTGCTACCGGTGTATTGCTGTCTTTGATGATGATGATGATGATGCCAAGACCAAAACGATTGAGGGATTATACGACACGTAGGGGTTGTGATGCGTCAGTTGATATTGATAGCGCCTGGTCTATCTTAACGAGCGCAGAACCCACCATGGGCTGTGTAATTCTTAACCAGCCTAGGATTGGCCAGGTGACTGCAATTTAAGCTTGATCTCTGTTCATACTAACACCTTTTTTCTGAAGCTTCTGAGTCAGAAGCGAAGCGTTACGAATAAACTGCTCTTACCGATTCATTACAAACTTTCTTCTTTCATGATTATTAATATTCCCGTTTCGCACGCGAGCTAATGGTATGACTTCATCGTGCAGCGCTTTTGTGTGGTGCGACTAACACCATGCTAAATTGATTGGCCACCGGTAGTGAGCTGCATGCTGAAATACGTTGGGCCGATAGAGGATAATGGCTGTGAGATTACAGCGTGTTGTCGTATGCAGCTCGTTACCAAAGTCAAATCGCGTAACATGATGATGCTGTAATCACCGACAACATGCATCGCTTGTCTCGACATGCACATTTTTGTAAACAATTTGAATGTCCCGCTGTACTCAACCCATTATCTTATGGATCCTAACCAGCCGAATGTTTAATTTTTCTATGATGCATTGCAGTAAAAGCTGCAAGGAATCTGTCATGCTGTCTCGTTTATAAAACTTGGTTGCATATTCAATTTAAGGTGTGGGCATCTCATATCAGTTGGTTTGCGGCTCTTCTTCTATAGATTCTGTAACTCGTTATGTTCCGGTATTCCTTATGATTTTATTTTGTTTTGGTTGTGCGACATTTAAGCATTCAGGACTTGCTACTGGTGTAATACTGTCCATGATGATAATGATGTGACGTCGCTAAGCGAAGCATTTAAAAAGTCCTGCATTCACATGTGAAGAGCTTTAAGACAACTTGTCTTTTTTAGAAGCTGCAGGAATCTTATTAAACAATCCAGGTGATCTCTTTCATCAGTTATGGGAGACAGAATTTATTCGCCCATGTTGAAGGCATCACTTATGTGGTTCCCAAAGAACCTTCATTAAGACTCTTACATTTTTCTATACACACTGCACATGAGCAATGTAGGCAGGTTTTGTAGAATCTATATTAAAAGCATAAAAAATGTTGCTCGGCTATTGGATGTTCATTATTGCTTGTCCACCAAACTTGCAAGGTAGTTTGCAGACGTTTCGTCACTGAACTAGATAACTTCTCATGAAATGAGCGATCCTTCAATACCCCATGTACAACAACGGTTGTTGTTTTAGCCACGGTTGGACGGGAACGATTGTCTGGATTGGATGCAATTAAAAAGCATACGCTCCTACTTGACGTGTTGGTAGTAAGCCGGCATCACTAGCAAGATACACTCATTTTCCAGACTGTTAAAGCTTGCCACAAGCCTGGATGCCTTCAGTGTCGCACGGTCACGTACTCCCCGCTGGCTGAGACGGTCGAGTTGCCTAGGTCCAAATAGGTAGAATAAATAAACATGACAGTGAGACTCCAGGCTTATGCCTACTCACCGTTTACCGTACCGCGTTTTATTCGTAGAGCCTGACAGAAGCTGGGAGAAAAGATCGGGTGCCCAGTCATGGACGTGGCGCGTTGGGATGGGATGAGAAACTCACCTCAGTTGGGCGTATTCGTTTGCCTGGGTGGGGTCCAAAAGCTCCACCTAATAGTTGGCTGGAAACCTTACGCGATATGGCTACAAACCGAAGCCAGTGGCGCCAGTGTATTTTATTATGTGTGTCATAATTTTTTATTCGGTATTATTTTACATGAAAAAACAAAACAAAAAACCCGAAAAATCGCATGCAGTGAAACTACAAAAACAAGCTGCTTTTTGTGCATTTGCTTTTGCGTATTCCGCTTGCCTGCTTTCCCTTTTCCACGCGCTTGCTTATCTGCTTTTCCTGCTTCATATTGCTTGGCACTTTGTCTTGCTCCAGACTTGTGCTTCATGATGATGATGATGATGCGTGTAGCTCAATACCCATGGCGAATCAGTTTATGAAAAATTTATTTTGTTGAACTGCTCTGTTTTGTGTCATATTTTCCTTCGACATGATCCCTGATATTAGATTTTGACCATATTTTTAGTCAGATCTTCACAGTTTACATATCGAATCTATTGATAATCCCCATTTACTTTCTTCTATTTTCATTACATTTCAGAGAAACGCATCGCTGTTTGCATGTCACACCAATTTTCTCCGCTCTTCGCGTGGTTTCCGTGCCTCCTTTTGCGGAATCCGTTACAGAAGGTGATATTGTCTGGAAAAAGTCAGTAGGTGACCATGTCAGGGAGGATGAAGTGATCGCTGAAATTGAAACAGACAAAACCAACGTCCCGGTTCCTGCACCGTGTTCCGGTGTGGTCACTGAACATTTGGTGGATGACGGAGGCCGAGTCGTACCGGGGCAAGAAATTTTCAAAATTGAAGAAGGTGCAGCTCCGGTCACTCAATCAAAGGCGGAGGCATCGCCAAGCCCACCTCAACCACCACCAGCGTCTCCCGCTCCGGCTTCCATCCCATCATCTCCAGACGTTGAAGCAAAGCCGATCGCACCTTCTGGTGGTGTCACACCTCCGACTTCTACAATCTCACCACCCCCTTCAGCAATCTCATCCCCAGATCTACTTGGTGCAGTTGGATCACGTGGTGAACAGCGGGTGAAGATGAGTCGAATGCGCATTCGTATTGCACAGCGCTTGAAGGACGCTCAAAACACGTGTGCCATGCTGACCACTTTCAACGAGATTGACATGTCCAATTTGATCGAGCTACGCAAGGCATACAAAGATGTTTTCCAAAAGAAACACGGTATAAAACTAGGAATCATGTCTACGTTTGCCAAAGCCTCAGCGGTAGCCCTCGAAGATCAGCCGGTTGTGAATGCGGTAATCGATGGGAACGACATCATCTACCGGGACTACATCGATATCAGCATCGCGGTGGCCACACCCAAGGGATTAGTCGTCCCTGTTTTACGAAACGTGGAACGCATGAATTACTTGGATATCGAGAAAGAGATTGTTGATCTAGGCAACAAAGCCAGAGACGGTAAACTCGCCGTTGAAGATATGGACGGGGGTACTTTCACAATCAGCAATGGAGGTATTTACGGCTCCTTGTTCGGTACACCCATAATCAACCCTCCACAATCGGCTATACTGGGACTGTATGGCGTGTTCGATCGACCAGTTGCACGAAACGGCCAGGTTGTGATTCGCCCCATGATGTACGCCGCGTTGACCTACGACCATCGCCTGATTGATGGTCGTGAGGCTGTTACATTTTTGCGTAAAATCAAAGAGTTTGTTGAAGACCCTCGCACTTTCTTTTTACAGCTGTAAACTACACCAAAGCCCACTCATCTACACACCTACAATCTGTCCTTAATCGATTTGTACGCGCCTTTTCTCAAGGTCACACGTACCCAGCTGTAGTGACCATGAGCCCCACCCGTCCTATGTTGGTTGGTATGTTTTCATCTGTTTATCGGAACGCTGTTGTCCGCTTCCGGATTGGCAATCTGTCTTGCATTTTTCGGACTCTGGTATTTATGTTTGTGTATGCGCCACGTGTTCTTTCTCGCTTTCTCGATTGTCTGTTTCTTTAGAATACGAACCAGGTTGTGATGCATAAGTGTGTTTTCACGTCTATATGTGGGAATTTTTACACATTATCCGAGAGCTCGCACCCATGCAACAATTTTGGTTGCTTTCTTTCATTGAGTATCAAGCGTGTTTGATTACCTACTCTCGTATGAGAACCTCAATGCAGGAAATAAAGTATGCTCACCGGTTATTTCCTGAGAAACCTCTGGAAATTGTAATGTATAGTGTTGTTCACTTTTCGAGCCTTTACACTCAACAACCACGTGTATTGGTTAGGCACGCATGTGCAATCCTACAGTTCTCCTGTGATGTGTGACTGACACCGTACTAAATTGATTGGCCAACAGTAGTGAGCTGCCTACTGAAACTTGTATTTTCTCTCTCATATCTGTCTAAGCCTGGGCAACCTGACAGTATTTTAGCCCACGAGAAGTCTGCCTGAATCAGACTTGTGCTGTTTGCCGTCATCAGGTGGAGACACAGATTATGTTCAGTGAGACTTGCAACAGTGGAAAAGTTCGTACAACGAACCATGATGTTCTAAATTACAGAAACATAAAGTAATTTTTGGTCAAGCTCAATACCCTTAAAACGACCAAAGTATAATGCATCTTCGTAGCCGTTTTCTGACTGTTTGCTTCTTACATGAGGACACAGTAAGATTAAGAAGTAAGCAACACATTACATTTGTCCTGCATGATTCTGTGTTTCAACTTGGTGGTTTCTTGTACGAACCCCGTTCAACAGATGCTTCGAAGTAAAAACATCCGTGAACATTGATTGTTTAATCGTCAGCATTCGGGATGCTCGGTTCGTGATTTTTAATTTGATCTCTAAGGTATTTTGCATGGATAATTCAACTATTTCGGTTTAACCTAAGGTTTAACAACATGTCTTCCAGCACTTTGCTTCTGAGCAAACAACGCAGTCTTGTATTAGACTGATGGATTTCAATGTGTGTTAGACGCTCGTTGTGTGTATTCGGTAGCAGATTCTCGTTGCTAGTATTGATGTCTTCCTGTCGATTGATGTTAGGACCAAGAGGCTCGCTTGTGAAGGGTGGAACACGTTTTAAGAATGCTTTCTATAGAGTGCTTCGCTCATAGAAGTTGTGTCCGGTCAAAGAGGCGGCACAATGAAACGAAGCTCACCACAAGGATAGGTTCTGTTGTTTGCCTGGCGGGGATCCAAAAGATTGTTGGAAATTTTACGCGATATATGCCGAAGCGAAATCAGTTGCACAAACGTAATAAAATGTATCAAAACTTGTTATGCTAGATCTATCGATTACAACACAAAATATACGAACGCGCATGCGGTGAAATTCTGTACGAGAAATCTAGTTTATGTATTGAATGTTTTGATTGTTGGTTTTCTTTTTTTGAGTAACTGCATATACATACTCGTTTTGCTTGGAAATTCTATTTTCGACCGATAAAGATGATGGATTTCAATCATTACTGGTTGGTGAGAGGGTCAAATTTCGTTCAATCCACGCAATGCGGATTTCTATTTCTCAGCGTCAGCATCGGGATATTTCGACTATAATATGCAAAGTGTTCCCAGGTTTATATTCTAAGCCCCGGCTCTTACACCGTCCTCTAGAAGCCACTGCGCTATTCTGACTGAGCTAAACCCAATTATTTGCGAATCATCATTTCCAAATTGGAGTTTAGCTTTCATGTGGGCATTAAACCACGTCCCCCAGTCGGCACAATGGTTAATTTTTGTTTGAAGTCAGATTAGATTAAGAAGTAGTATATGACGTTCGAAAAACGGAACAAAATCACACGACCGCTTTCGCAGTTAACCCTTCATCTCCTAACGGTACCCTATGGTACCACATACTTTCTCGTAAATTATTTCTCTCTCAATTAGAAACCCTTGAACGAAACACGTATGAACATGTTAGATACTTGTACTGATGTCTCAGCGCTGTAATACTTAAGCTAGCCTGTGGCAGTTGCACCAAGGTCACGCTCTAGGGTGGTCGTTTGCGTGTCGCATCATTTTACAACTCGGAGCCAAGATGATTTGGTTTTAAAAGTAAGTTGTTTTGACTACCTAAATGTATGTTTTTCACAGTGAGGTGAATAAACAATAATAATAGATGCACAACAACTGTTTTGCACTTCTTTCTGATAATTTGTTCTGAAATTGTACTATATACTGATCATAAAAGGTTACTCCAAAGAAAATTTTTCTCGGAGAGAAAGGGTTAATGCCACTAATCAGGTATGCGTATCCGTGACCTAACGTTCGAACACAGTTCTGACTTTGTGCTAAACCTTTTTTGCCAATTTGAGCATTAAATCCTCGTTTGCAGATTGCAATTTAGCTTAGTCCCACAATCGGTGCAATGCAGCACCGGTAACTGTAATATTTTTACATTCCAATAACAGCGCGATGGCTAATTTATGTTTGAAGGCGGTTCATATTAATATGTAGTCTATAATATTCGAAAAGCAGCACGGAAACACACAACCGGTTTCCCGGCTGTTATTAATATTTGCGGGTTTAGTGCAAAGCCCGAACGGCGTTTCAATGTCAGGTCACGAATACGCATACCGGATGAACGTCAACAGCCGTGAAACCGGTAGTGTGTTTCCGTCCTGCTTTTCGAATATAACATACTACTTACTAATTTAATCTGACCGTTGAAGTGACACGTCTGATTTAGTTGTTCAGTCTTTTGGCGGACAGTCGGCTTTCGTCACGGTTACCGACTGTCAGCATGGTCGAATTCGCAGCACTCATCGGATCCAAAAAGTCACAAGTCAAAATACTAAATTTAATTATATGACGAACATTTCAACAGCATCAATGGTTTGACATTGTAATTACCATGCAGTTCCGTTCATCATCAGGGCCAGTATTGCTGGCATAAACCTTATTCCATACTGCTGTACATCCATGACAGCAAAATCCTAGATGTGGAACGACAGGACTCGAACAACTACCAAATCTATAGAAGTGTAAGCAAAGACAATCTTGAATGTGTTACCGACGCCTCGAATGTGAAGTAGGCATTCAATCAAGCTTCGCGAACGAGTCGAATGACATCTTCCTCGCGGCTTTTTTGCCATGTATTTCCTCATCACTCAATTGTACAACATACAAGATTAAGCAAACACTTCAAGAAGCAGCATACTGAAGGCCATTTCGACATCCTCAAGTGTAACTGGTCACTGCGATGTCGGATCGCGGGAACCTCAACCCGCATCGTTATAATTTTGGATCTTCCGCTATCGATCTCATGTGCCAATTGGCCAAACCGAAATTTATGCTAATCTGAATACAGCTTTGCGATAGGAATCTGTTTAGGAAGTTGGTGGTCCGTCATCCGTAAAACATCATCAAAACAGTGCAGTGTATGCAAGTTGATCTACATTTCTACATCACTATCCGAAGATCTACTCTATGGGGAGTTGCAATTGGGAATTGGGCAGACCGCACTTGCGGTACAAAGACGTTTGCAAAAGAGATATGAAAGCTCTTGGCATTGACCCGGCGAGTTAGGAAGAACTTGCTCTTGACCGCTCACATTGGAGGCATTGTGTAAAGCGTCGTCTGCATGCTGGGGAGGAGCAGATACAGCTCTTGGTTGCTGAACGCAGATCACTCCGCCGGCGTGCAACTGATACAATACAACCGAGTTCTGACTTTCGTTGCCAGCGCTGCGGGAGAGATTGTTCCTCCGGAATCGGACTGTTTAGTCTTTCCAAAAGCTGTAGTACATGAACATTTATGCAATTGTGATGTACATCCATGGTCGACATCGACCGAAGGAGGCCAACAACAACCTCCGAAGAGCTTGTTACGGAGAACATTGTTGCATATGCTAAGTAATAGTTGACTCTCGAAATGCTACGAAGCCAACGGTTATCGAATACTTGGAGACGTCTGATGTGTTTTTTAAGTAAGGTCCGAGTTTCGCACCCATACAACATCAATACAGCCCGAACCTTTGGGTAATAGAGACAGTCCTTTCTGGTGCCAAAGGTGACCTAGGCTGCAGAATGCTACTAATAGCTTCGTGTCGAAACCTCGTCATATAGCCATACAAAATTATTGAGACAACTACCGACATGTTAAACGATGTGCAGTTTCAAGCGCTTGATTGACAAGTGATAAATTGTTCAAAAAACCGATTTCATGCAGCAGAATATTGCGCGTGGATTTTGCAAAACGCATTCCGATATCTGGTAAAATACTAGCTAACTTCTTTAGTAATGCCTTTTACGAGTCGAAAAGCAGAACCATATTATCAACAGTACAACTGAAGAAACTTACCACCTGCAAATGTGCATTCTTAAACTTCGTTTGTCTTCGCTGTATAATTTTATAAATTTAGATAAAAAGGAGAAATCGGACGACCTCTTAAACTACTCCTGTTTAAGTATTTCAGCGAAAAGTCGTAAACCCCAACATCCAGAAGTGTGAGCATAAAGTGCACGCATTATGTTAATATACTTTTGCGGAACATTTTCGCACAGCGTGGTATTGATTTAGATTTATTGAACTTTGTGGACTTACTGTTGAACTAATGCGCCGGTCATCATTGTATCCGGTAAATTTACATTATCATGCTCCACACCATCAAAAAGGCAATACAAACCTGATTGAGTAGTAGTCAACCCACACCACTGATTTGACATTACCATAATCATGTTCCCTGTCCTGACTATCACCCTTAGTCTGAGGAAGATTCTGTGTCAGAAGTGAAACGTTACCCAAAACCTGCTCTAACCGATTGCACTCAAATTTTTTTGCATTACGAATACACGATCGTCCCCAAACATATTCTAATCGATTGCATTAAAAACCGTTCGGAGGATCTCGGTGGTAATTTTCGCCCTGAGATCCACGTAATCCGACACAAACTGCACTTTATTCTGCATTGAGGTAACTTGTTTATCAGTTCTGCGACATGTCCCAATTAATTCAAAGTAATTCAAAGTTTTAATGGTCTAAAAAGCAAATACTTTACAATAACCACAGATTAAAATATAGGGAATTCATAAAAAACAACACAAATGTTTTATACATATGGAAAGTCAGCACGTGTATTCAGGTGCAAGGTTGGGTTTCGTCAACATATACTTGTCAAGTTCAGCCTTGAACGTGTTCAGGCTTGTTGCGCAAATGATATGTGGGTGCAGGGAGCTCCATAGAAAACAGACTCTGACAGCAAAGAAAAACCTTCGACAATTTGATCTGGAGTGTGGAATAATTAACTTGTAGCTATGCGATCTGCTACCACGTGCTTCTTGCCGATGAAACAGGTGTTCAAGTGGGTGATCCACTGTATGCAGAATGTTGAAAAGCAGGATCAAGTCACCCCTGAGACGACGGTACGAAAAGTCAAAGAGGTTTAGCGTTGCAATCCGCTCCTCGTATGTGAGATCAGCACTCCGTAGAAATATCGAGGGTTGCACGTGAACTTTACACATCGACGCGCTACTGGTGTTTATTCGTATTCACTGGACGTTTCTTGATCCACCTGATAGCGTTTGAGGTAATCAATTCGCATCGGAAACTACCGCGATATTTGATTATATGTGCCAACCGAGATATAATCACTGTCAGTATAAGTACCGTGTCTCGGATGTGTGCAAACAGATCAAACACGCAGGCTAGTCGGTCAGTGAATGTGTTATCACACTTACGCACAACCCAAGCAGTGTAAACCTTACTAAGAAGAAGTTACGTCAAACTGTAGTTCGAGACAATGGAATAAACCGTAGCCTTATTCTGCTGCTCAGGCCAGTTGAGAGACTACACAACAACCAAGTGGGATGCCGAACAACCGACATCCGAAACGGATTTGTTTTCGCGACCACATCCCGATTGGCTAAGATGTCGTGGTGATCAAACCGTCCCTTGACATAGGCAGCTAATGACCCAAACTAGTAACGTTATTAAAGTCGGCGGGGGTTCACGCAATCAGGTATCGAAATGGCGGGTTAAGCTTCAGGATGTGTCTCGAAACCGTGTTCAGTGCTGGTCTTTTAGCAAGCATTGTCTTTGATTGTTTACTTAATCTGGTATTTTGTATGTGGAGTGACGTGGTTAGCTTGTGATGCATAGCAGCGAAAACCGCAAGAAAGCTTTTGTGTTTTTGCTGCACTACTCGTTCACGAAACTTGATTGAATGATTGTTCCATTCGACATAAAAAGCAATGTTACCGCTCATTCTACTAAGACAGATATCGCTCTCAATGTAATCTGCACAAATATCCCGGAATCGACAGATTCACTTTTTCAGCAAGAAAAGCACATGAGCTAAAGGAATGGTCTAAGCTCTGTAGACACATGGGCTTGAAAGCTTTGGTACCTACATCTATGACACGCTTAACTCGGCTCCCCACACGTAGACCGGCCGCGCCTATTAAGGGTGACATTACGAATTAA
>JACCGJ010025081.1:0-64355 GCA_013407085.1 Atriophallophorus winterbourni
GTATATTACCCATCGATTCTGTTACTGCAGCAGGTTTCCTCATCCCATTGCACTGATCAATCAAATGTTCATATATTCTATAAAATTTCCCGACTATTTCAAGGCATGCGAATGCTTATCATAATGTCCATATCTGAAGAGTGCAAAGAGCATGTAACCGGTCGTGTTTTGTGTATGATGAATCTGCGTGCGTTTGCAAATGCGACTATACAGGTTGGTCGGGCCAGGCTTATAAATCAGTAGCTCACAAGTTCAACACTTGTTAAAAGACATGCGGATCCGGATCAGAATGTCCCTACCTAAGGAATGCAAATAACACGAAATGGGTCATGAATTGTGGGGTGGAAATGCATGCAATTTTTCATCCTAATTTTCTTACGGAGAAAGGATAACAACAATTTCTACAGAATTTAGATTGAAAAGTAGAGCAAATAGATGTATCGATTTCCTGAAGCAAATATCAGAGAAGTCGAATTTTTATTTTCACTGAAATAAATCTAGGTTTATTCAGATGTGAACGAATTTAATATTTGAAAATTGGAAATTAGCATTGTAATAAAATATTCTGAAATCAGCTATCGCTCTGGGAATTCTGTGTGAAACTCATCGATGCGCAAGGTTGTATTTCTTAAAACTGAATACGCGCATGATGAATTTGTCATCCGAGCAAATTGAAATCACAAGCTACTTGGTACGGAAACTTCTTTGCAGGAAACAATGTGCCCGCGAAGTGTGTGTGTAGTTGTCATAGGCGCGTCAATCAACAGAGGTTGCCAAGGTGATTAGTAGGAATTTTCACCGACTGATTATTCAAGTCCCATTCAACGACAAAATTCAGTTGCCACCACTTTAACTTTCCAACAGGTTTTACTGAGGGTTTGATGAGCTTATCAGAACTAAACTTCAGGGTAACAGAAATCAGTGACCACATTCATCGAGAGCGAACGATGAAAAATGCAAAACCTTTATATTTAGATGACAGTAGTTTCGATTAAAAATACGATAATAACCTAACTTCATAAATATCTTTGAAATCGTGACAATAAACTGACGAACAATGTAAGATATGGAACCAGTGGAAACCAATCACAGAAATTATTCGAATTTTAAAATAGTAATGAATACGCGCAATTATTAAATGTTGCATTTTACTCTCCTTATGTAAATTATCGACATTAAAATTAGATGGGCGGTATAAAAAGATTTTCAGTTTTTTTAAATAATACACAATGAAGTTTTAGATTTAAAGTTTGTGTTCCAATATTTTTATAACAATCTGACTTATGTAAATCGATTCCAGGTGCGCATAACCAAATCAACCTGTCACTTGGCGAAGCATGTCTGCATACAACACATTGTGAATTGCTTTTAACAACATTTTGGATCAGGCGTGAATATTTAAACTATAAAAAATAATATAAATATTTTCCAAGCAGTGAAGTTTTGTAACACAATTTTCGGGTGGTTTTCGTTTCGTAAGTTAAAATCAACTGCATTATGTATGAAAAGTGCATGCACGTTAAAGTATAATGTTTACTTAATTATCATTTTCACAATTATCCGTAGGAAATATATTCAGTGACTGTGTTCAGCAAAAGGATAGGCGTAATGGTGTGTTAGTGTAAACAATATTGCCAGGAAAAATATGTCTCATGAGTGTTGCTACCACGGAAACAGTATATAATTTGTAACAATGCACAAGTCATAAATTAGAACTAACGTCTTATTATTGCTCATATTATTTTGAACTTCGGTTCATGTTCAAAGGCGCAATTTAATGTAGGCCAACAGATCGAGAAATAAATAAAAAAACTTAACGAGATTGGAATCGGTACATTTGTGTGTGGAATGTGACTGGGGATAAAAAATAAACATACGTCTCAGTGAGTGAAACACGAGTATTGGTCAATTAGATTCCGTTTACGCACTACTGGTGTGCACAGATCAATTATTGATGCCCTCTGGTCATCGAGGTTGTTACACAATCAACTCTCTACGTTGTGACAAATCCTTTAATATAGCGCAATGCTTTAGAAACGTTAATTACCCAATATAAGAAGCGTAAGCATAGAATATATTTAAATTTTTGTCCACTCTTGGCTAATGAACCCGGCAATTAAAGCCTGAAAGTGCGATGAAAAATGCCAATAGACAAAATTGCGTTGTAGAATGAATTATTGACTTGTAGGACATCAAGAGCTTTTACCGACGTAGCATGTTTCTTCTAGTGGTGTAAAGACTCTTAAATTTGCGATACTTTTACACCTCATCAATAATAAAATGGAGCTTTTTTCTCGCTAGAGATGATATGTACCATCTACGTCTGTCCATAAAATTCACGTTTCACCTTGTCTACAAGATAGCCCATTTCCACTTAACAATTTTGACATTCATATAGATCAGACAAAGAATTTGGCATACTATTGTAACTGCTTGAAATGTTAGTTCAGGTATTATGTAGAATTATGACATGTATTCTTTACTACCCGTCAGTAAGCTTGCGAATCGGGAAAGAAAAATGTATTCCAAACGCCTTGAAAAAATTCATAAGTATTTCATCAGTGAAAAAATGTACGATGGTCGTTTAATCATAGGCACAATAGACTCTTACATTTCTTCGATTTATAATTTGTTGCTGTTATATAAATCTGTTCTTGTTTGAGTAAACAATTTCGTTTGTCAGTAAAAATATGTTTTAAAGTCTCCTACTAATTGGTTCACCCGGACAACTGGTAAAAACACTCGTGTAGTCATCCTCGAATCGATCACAACAATTTTCATGATTCACAGAATTTGGAAAAACCGGAAAATTGCCTCATTGCCTCTCATTTTGCATATGGTTGCTCGACAATTTTTGCGTCAATGCTCTATATGAATTTTCGATTTTTGACTTCGAATTGTAACTGTTTGGTGATGAATTCAAGTAGAACTACAGTTTGATGAATCCATCACTAAAGTAGTCTAGTTTTAATTGGTAACTGTTTCATATAGCTTCGTGGATTTTCAGCGAGCGAGATGGATTCAATCTGTTAGAGAAGAGTTTTATCAAAATATATATTAAAACCCGAGTTTGCGTGTATCCTTAATTGTCTCTGGAATCATCATTAATTCCTCATTGCTATTCTATAACCTGAAAGATTTCCACAAGAAAACCTCGAGGTTATATATACAGATAAACCCTTATCATTATACTTTTGAAAAACAAATTACTAATCCTTTCTTAAAAACCCCTATATAGTCTGCTTCATGCTTATCTAATGTTCGTTGGAAGCGACAAATGAAACAGTTACGAAATGTAGAGCATATATTTCAAAGTTATGTTTTCTGAACAAAGACTAACGCACGAGGCTCACAAATATTCACTAAATAAAAACAAATTGATCGATTTATTGGAATATTCTAATTAATGCATTTCTGTTAATCAGGTTATATATTTCATCTGTTGTTGTTGTTGTTGATCTCCTTCGGTCGATGTCGACCATGGATGTACATCATAAGCGCATGGATTTTCATGTTCTACAGCTTTTTGAATGACTAAAAAGTCCGATTCTGGTGGAACAATCTCTCCCGAAACGCTTGCTACGATAGTCAGAACTCAGTTGTAGGGCATCAGTTTCACGCCGGCGGAGTGATCTGCGTTGAGTAGCCAAGAGCAGTATCTGCTCCTCCCCAGCTCGCAGACGACGCTATAAAAAATGACTCCAATGTGAGCGGTCAAGAGCAAGTTCTTCCAAACTCGCGGAGTCAAAACCAAGAGCTTTCTTATCTCTTTTGAAAACGTCCTTGTTCCGCAAGTGCGGTCTGCTCAGTGGTTGACTTTCTAATTGCAACTCACCATAGAGTAGATATTTCATTTCATTTAATCAATTCAGAAACTCACTTCATAAAATAAATTTCAGCCGAATTGTGCTGTACGTTGTTGGAACAAAGTTCATCGATGGTGAAATAGTTCAAACAGCGATTAAATTTAAACAAATATCCTGCTCGTATCTTTGCTAATCAAATATATATTACTATTATTATTACTATTAATGACACCATGCCATTTCGTATTTGAAAATTATTGTGATCGTACTTTCGATCAATCTCCAATAAATTTTGATCGCAAACGCTTAACATTAGTTTGGTTTGTAACATTCATTCAGCCGGTACTGTATGTGTTATGTTCCCTCTCACCCATGGCTGGGCTTGCACTGCTACTGACTACGGGTCGTGCTTACCGAGATAGCAGCTTGTACCCAATTAACTTTCCGTAACCTGGATATAACAAACATTCTTCATTATTTAATGCTCATTCACTTATTTGTTAAAAACCATTTAGTCTAAAGGGTGCCTTTCTTCTCAGTATTTTCAGATCTTTTCGTTTCACAGCCAAATTTTACGATTATATGTCATGGTGTATACAATAGCAAAAATTATATATATTTTCGGTTAAAAATGATTAAAACCTTTGATTTCATAATGATAAGTTGTAAATATTATGATGCATGTACTGGAAGATATCCATGCGTCTGCATTTGTCGAATTCGGTTTACACGCGGTTATTACAACACGTTGCTCTTAACCAAACCTGCATTACAAACGCTCTCTCACGAAATGAGAGACATCACTTATTTCACACATGAAAATTGTTATGAGTTCACACTGCTTGCATGCACATCATTTACCAAGTTTTCGCTGAAGGTATCTGAAGTTGAACGCATTACATTTGTCTTACTGATTATCGCACGACGGTTAATTGTCAACGAAAGCACCTGAAGGAGAAAACTTGACAAAATCGTTTTTTAGACTTGTAGATTGCTCTTTCGAATTGATTAATATCATTGCAGTAAGTTGAATAATGCAATTCAATTCAATTCAATTCAATTTTAATGGTCTAAAAAGCATATAGCTTGACAAAAAACCACAGAATAATATGGGAGTTACGAATAACATGGGTAGAAAAACGAAATTTGTTTGCTTACTGAGCAGTTCAGGAATCAAGTAAAAATCCATTGGACAGAAACCGGTTTCAAAGTTCAAATCTTTTATGATGTAAAATATATGGGTTCAAAGTTTGGATTGGTCAACATGAAATTGTCCAAATTCGATTTGAATATATCCAAGGTGGGTGAATGTGCAACATTACAAGGTAGGGAGTTCCAGGTAAAGCATACACGTACGGAATAAAAGTACCTTCGACAGTTTAGTCTTGAGTCGGGAATATGTACTGTATAGTCGTGACTCCGGCTGTTTCTGGGTGGTAGTCGCGTGAATAGTTGATTTAGGGGATGGTTGGGGGTATGCAGTATATTGAACATAAGTATCAAATCACCTCTAAGACGGCGGTAGCGAAAGTCGAATAGATTGAGACTTGCAATACGATCTTCGTATTGTTTGTGCTTTAAACCGCGTACGAGCTTGGTAGTCCGATGATATATTCTCTGCAAGAGGCTGATGTCCTTCTGTAGCCAGGGTGACCAAGCCTGAACCGCATACTCGATGGTTGGCCTCAAGTACGTAATTGATGTTCTGTGAAATAAGAATAATAATATATTATTAATAAATATGAATGATTCTAATGAAATAATCCGAGCCATGGTTTGATAGATTGGCATGAAAACTCGAATAATTTGTTCAAACTCGGCTTAACTGCGTCCAAACTTGTATTTACATGTTATTCAATAGGATGTTCCTGCCAGCCATATCCAACTACGAATCTAAAGTTAGCGGATTCTGATCGTCGTTACCTGATGAGTGCAAACACCATGAAACCGGTTTAATAGAAATGCGTGCAAATAAGTATTTTTCAAAACCATGGGTTTAACCCCATCTACCAGTGATTGACAAGTTTTTTCACCTACCAGCATTATCCAAAATTGGCTAAGAAGTTTACACTTTTTTACAATTACTCCGTTGTTTAATTTACTGCGTATTCTAAAAGTAATATCTCCACCAGATGCGTAATGTAACGAAACATTTCGTATTGTGTCTGGGAAAAGCATGCAACCATGGAAAACTTATATTTGTAATCCTTTGATTATTTACCCCAGAGAACAAGCCTATGAACAGTAACGAACAACAAACATTTTTATCAGAAAACACGTATTGTGCCATCAGTTAATCAGTAATGTTAGATTCTCATAGATTTGCCTACTGCACACACACAATATCAAATTTCAAGAAAGATTTTTGACAGTTCCTGATTAGTGTGTTATAAATTTCAACATTATTGTTTAAATCAACAATATATGTTTTGTTTGATAAAACAGCCATTTGTCCAGATAAATTTAACGATCAATAAATGTTTGTAAGAATTGATGTCATTCGTGGTTATTTTCTTGATTTATCGAAGGATCATTGTTAGGTAACTATATTGTGTGCATCGGCGAATAACATGAAGAGATTTTTGTCCGACTGGACTTAATGCAATTAATCATGTAAACGCAAGAATTGCCGGAAAGTTCACGAATCTTTAGTGTTCGACTTTAAAAAATACAAATTCAAATGTTCTCCCCATCCAGTACACACTAAATGTATGTCAAACGAGATTTCACTAAAAGTTAAAAGAAAGATTTATCCTCGTATTTACAAACAAATTTAAATATTTTTAGCTGTTTAAATATAATCGGTGTATGCAAATAATGGATTGTGCATACATTCACCGAATACTAAATAAAATGTAAAATACACTACAACTAACTCATAAATATTGAATGCTGTTTTCATAGAAATGAACCGTAAAGCTTGTTAATTGAAGCGATAGGTTTATTTTGACGGAATCGTCTACAATCCAAATTGTTCCTCATTCAAATTATTCCATTCTTTACGAGATTAAAGTGAACTGGTATTAGACAAAAACATGAAAATCCTTTTTTGCTTAGCAGACGCATATACTAATGTTTCACATTTAAAATTTGTTTCATAAAGTATTTGGCACTAATGATATCAATAAAAAACGATATTTTCTCCTCCGATCAACTTGTAAGTAAAAATGATTTTAACGTTTACATAAAGTAAGCCTCTGAAGCCACTGAAATATTATAGGGTTTGTACAAGGGACCACGTTTTCTAACAACAGAATCACAATGTGATTCTTGGTCAAGACGACTCTAAAGCATTCAAGATTAAAGAATTTTAGTTAATAAATGCAATTAACTTTGCATTAACCACAGATTTGAAGTATAGGTACAAATTTATTCATATGTATAAATAAAATCGATGGGGCCCAATGACTGGGAGAGTTTATACTTAGTTGGGGGCAAAATTTGAACTAACACTCATGTAGTCATCAAGTTTCCGATTGAATTTTGAGTTTGCCAAATCGGCAGGTAAGGAATTCCAAACGAAACACACACGCACCAAATAAACATATTCAATTCAATTTTAATCGTCTAAAAAGCATATGACTTTACAAAAAAACACAGAACAAAATGGGAACTACGAATACTATAAGAAACAAAAATGGGTTTCGGTTGCTTACTGGACAGTTCAAGAATCAGGTAAATATCCAAAGGGCAGAAATTGTTATCGATTGGTGGGATGACAAGTGTAGGTACATGGTGTTAAGATGTATAGTTTTCTTATATGTATGGGTTTAGGGTCAAAAAGGCATCAAGACCTCTCTTGAAAATCTGCAGCTCTATAATATAAGCGGTCCAGAAGTAAAATATCCTACTGGAGCCATGGTGTTGACGTTTGGGCAGCGTAGTCTAGAAGTGGAAGTATATAATTGTTCATTATTAGCGGAAAACAACCCGGGGGAAACGTCCAAATAACCACAGTAACATACTAAGCACCGTTTGTAAACGGGTTCGCAGCGTAGATTATTTTATAAACTAAAGCGAATCCATACACCAAGGTCGTTTTTTTACACTGTGTATTATAGAATTTGGTTGCTGAGCTTGTATGGGTAGGCATAGTCAGAATGGCGACCAATTAGCTTTTGCATAAAAAAGGCCAGTCGCAAAATGCATTCAGGTCGTTTTGTAGCAAAATACAATTATCAACATTGAAGCATTTTACTGTCGTTTTGTATTGGTAAATTGTTCAAGTAGATCACAAACAATATTGATCCACGCCCCGATCCTTGCGAAACACCGCAAGTGACATCGATTTGCTTTGATAGTAGACCATCCACTCGCAATGCGATATATCTGTTGCTAAGGTAATCACGAATCCATTCATAAAATTTTCCAACAAGACCATGTTTCTGTAGCTTTTTTAAGGGTACATTATGATCGAATCTGCCGAAAGCTTTAGTTATATCAAGGTAGCATGAAAGAATACATCCAACTGCATCTAAAACATTCGTCCAGTCGTCTAATCAGCTCAGCAAGTTTGTTAGACAAAACGATTTCTACGAGATACGTATTAGACAACTGTCAAAAATCCGTTCTTTTCTAGATGTTGCACTATTTTTGCAGTTGTTATTCGCTGAAAATCTTCTGATAACGTAGACAGCAATGTCACGGGCCCGTAACGTTTAACATCTGAACGGCAACCTCTTTTGCATGGGGGTGTAATTTGTCCCAGTTTACACTCTTTTGGTACCAGACCAGCTTGGAGCAAATAAATAAACATGTTAGATGGAGTTTCAGACAGTTACGTATGACAGGGTTTGAGTGGCATTAGAGTTATCTCATATAGTCCCGAAGATTTCCTGACATTTTTTTGGTAATTGCTGCGCTACACCGACGAGGTAATCACTACTTCATTCAAAGTCTATCGGTAAAGTTAAATGATGGATACCTCAAAAGACTCCGCGGATTTTGGCGCAAAAACTCCAGCATTAATGTCTACGAATCGATCAGTGGTATGTTTTACGGATTCATTAAAACCAGACGAAGTTTTCAAAGCAAAAACGTCTGATTTAATATTCGTTTTATCATTTACGAGTCGATATACGAGCATCGGATTTTGATGCAGCTGATAAATCAAAGCGATTGAAAAGCTTGTTTATCATCTCGAATTAAGCTGATCTTGCCCTTTGTTTCATCCATTTTAATTTTCTGCTTCGTAGTTTAAATTTATTATGTTGAAAAGCTGTCTTCAGATCGAATAATGAATGTTCGTTTAGTATAAATTCCAGGTTTTGTAAGGGAAAGAGAGCCAATGACTATGCGGATCGGAGTAATCCACTTGTGCAAAACTACTGCATTGTAAATCGGAACCCAAAGCCAAGTTTATAGACAATTATCTCTTAAGCGGAAGGATCTGGTGTAAGAAGTAGGTCCATGGGAAACGGTCGGTCTGTTTTGAAGTTCATAGTTAAGTGCCTCTGATGGGTGATCACCCTGGCTGTAATACTGGGGAAGGTTGAAATCCCCTATTATCAATATTTGTGTCTCTCACTATTAATCAGTTTATTGTTTAGGACTAAGATGCTGTTGGCGAACGATAAATCAATGCAATAATGCATTCGTCTCCTAAAGTTTGAGACAGAGAACACCAAAATGTGTGTAGGTATATCAAGGTTCTCATCGTTCATAACTCTACAGGTAAACGACTGCTTCAAGTACGGTGCTTCTCCTCCGCCATCAGTTAAATTTTCACGTCGGAATGGAGACATACTTGTCAAAAAGAGTTCATTGTCGGACAATGAGGCGTGGAACCACGTGACGAAACCTTAAAACTTGCAACCTAGGTGGTATGAATTTTAAACTTATTTGTTCATGGCTTACATAAATTAGAATCGCTCGTTTTTAGATTACACGTAATCTCCTATAAACTATTCATTTAAGACTTTGTATTTTTATTGATTGAGTGAGAATTCATTGAAATCAATTACCGTGTTAACCGAAATGCGTGTGGCCTTATGAAGGCAATGGTTATGTGTTAACAAGAACTGTTGGTTTTCATCTAGTTGTGAGTAGAATCAAGAATCAAGAATCAAGATTTATGGTGATAAAAAGCTAATGCTTTAAACGTACCATTGAATGACAACTATTGCGAAAAAAAATTTTTCAATCTAAATCACATTGTTAATATTTTTCTGGGTTCGTGTTGCTTCAATACACCGGGCCAAATTCAGGGTTTTGTTTGACGTATGCATCCAATTTCGATTTGAAAACATCAATTGTCGTTGCATTCACAACATCTTGCGGTAGCGCATTCCATAGCACCACTACGTTTTTTGATGTACTAATTGCTTCCGTTTTGGTAGGAACGCTGCCATCTACCGCCCCCAGCCGCGAATTTGTCTCACTCATGGTACTTGGTCTCGGTGGACAAAGTCTAATGTCTTTCGGTAAAGCACGTTTTGCTATTTTCCTTTCGGACTTGACAAATTCAGCCATTTCGCTAGTTAAAAAAGTAATCCTGAGAGGTTTCGGTCCGTCTCCTTTATAGTTTATTGAAAAAGGCACCCGGAAAGTGTCAGTGATCACAACGTTAGAAATATTAAGCAAAGACGCAATGTAACGCCACTGCTTGAAGTCATGATCTGCTGTTTCCTGTCCCGATGCTTCAGTGGTATTTTCTGGTACCCCAAGTAGAACCATACTCCGCGATACCATTTTTTCCTTAGTGTTTGAGGCACCCTTCCGTTCCGACCATGGCACATCAGGATATATTCGGCAATTTGAATTCGGATCCGTCTTTAGTCGGTACGAATTTAGCAGTATGTTATCGATATCAGCCTCGCACTTCAGTGTAACTCTTAGTAACCGAGGTTGATCACTATGAGGTGAGGTGGAATGGCGAGTTAGACGAATCAATTTGTCAGGAGTAACATGCTCAATTTGCAATTGTTGACAAATTTGAGACCATATATCGAGGTCGTGTTTGTGTTTTCTATCTAACAAGCTCTCGCCGGACTCTTTAACATTCGTACATATTACGCTTAACGAATGAGAATGCTTGTCGCGTGTCCGGTCATTCTTCATAGAATGTGAGGCTTTTTGATTTAGGTTTAGTGTGCCAGGCTCAGATTGTGCAGCGGAGGTCGACCGCAAAAGCATTTTTCTGAATGATTTTTGTACCACCGGGGGCGTTTCAATTGGTGCCGAATCGGTGCAGATAACATTAAGCGAAGTATTTTTCGTGGCAGCTTTGGCCAAAGGAGCGTTCGACGTAGACGGTTTCTGCTTCAAGGCCTTTTTAAGTATCACTTCAGTGTCGCGTAATTTAACCTTTTTAGAAGCAGACTGCGGTGGCGAGGTCGAGCGTAATCGAGTATTCAATTCAAAAGATTTAGATGCGATTATTGGTTGTAGGGTAATCTTCAAACTATCTAGTTCCTTTTCCATTATCGACAATCTATTCTCAATTGTGTTAGCCTCGTTTCCAGCGGAAGATTTTGTACGCTTGTGATCAACATTCACGATCGAATCCCTACAGGCGTTACAGAAATAGCAATCGGACGGGAGATTTTCATCATTCACGAAGCGCACACATTCATCAGTTAAAGTCTTATCACTGGCCACGTGCACATGTAAGTTACAAAAAGTACATTTTACCAAAGCACTATCACCGCTTACCGGGTCCAGGCACTTGGCGCAGAGGTCAAGGTGGCTTGTTTTCGCTGTCGGGGGAACAACACTCGTATGCACACATTGATCGATCGATTTTTTCGTCTGCGTGTTGGATCGCGTGACTCGGCTGCACGTTGAAGGCTGGAGTGTGGTGACCGGTTGAGTGGATTTTCGGTCGACTGGTCGATTTAGAATATCTGGCTCTCGATTGTTAGCTTCGGAGCATAATGAAATGAGTTCGACTTATGCTAGTAATGAGTAGGTTTGGTATTTGGCTACTGAGCATCAATCACACATACAGCGGAAAAAGGACACAGATCAACCGTTACAGGATAATGCTGCTGTGAGAAAGATTGTTACGCATGGAATTCCTGTAAGCGCAGCCGTATTGGAGACAAAATTTTGTTTAAGAAATTTCCGATTATTTGTATTTTACAAAGCTAGACGTTAGGAACGATGTCTGAGCACGAACTCTCGTTGAGAAAGAAGTCAGCCATTTGTAATTTTCATCTGGGATGGTTTTGTCGAAAATAAATTTCGCTACGATCTTCTCTCTGAACCTTGGATATATTAGATGTGAGGCTACTTACGAGTAGCAACTCAGTAGACAATTGAAAAAAGGAATTGGTTTCTTGCTTAATTTGCATTTTAACTCAATACTTATCTTTCTACTATTTTTCAATCCACCTTCGTTTTGATCAGTGGTGAATTTAATAGGAGAGATACTTGTTGCCTGAAGAATGCGGCAATAAAATGCCTTGAGTCTTTAGTTTATGCAGGATATTGTGCTGCTTAATATAATGGGTATAATGGATATAATGGATATATAACATCGTTTAAAAAAGTGGTTTCCGGTAACCAACTTTCGAGAAACAAGTGCAACAGCTAAGCTTCTCAACCCCTATTCGAAAATTTTTTGGGCGTGGTTTAATACTTACATACGCAATATTACATACTTCAAATCACCTTTCAAATCATTTATACAAATTGTTGTTTCGCGAAATGCATACCGCCACTCTGAGATAGCACAAACTCATCATACCCAAAAGGCTTGCTGCTTACTTAGAAATCGCTCTCCTACATTCTTTTTACCGCTACCAACGTCAAAAGATTCATTCGAAATTTGGACACGTATTTGTTTCATAATGATTTGATGGCACATGTAACTATTCAACTGAACTATACGCGATAATACATGACAATGTGTTATTTCATCTCCACGACAAAATATTTATTGTTGTGGTAATTGTGGCAACGCTTAAACAATTGAAGCTACATTTTATTACGCAACTCTAGATGACGATAAACAAGGTTATTCCTATGTGGACAGACGCAACGCTTTTTCCGCAAATTGGTATGCCATTTTCGCACGCAAAAAAATAATTACTCGATGTATTTAATGCGAAAACTTTGAGTCAAAATTATACGTTCCATTCTGATAAAAGTAAATTTTCTAGAAAGTCGTGCGGTCAAAGTATTGTAATATGAGCGTTTAAAGAATTTTCGTACTCGTATGTTGTGATATGCGCGTGTGAATAAAATTAGAGTTGAACAAATTACTTTAGGGATTTGAAAGTCGAATGGTTGTGCATCGGGGTGGAGAGCGGTGTATTTTGTTTAGAGTTTCCGGATTCCTCTGCAGACAACATGTTTCAACGGTGAGCAGTGATTGGGACTTGATTGCCAGTCATAATCCATCCGTTCCTTCAAATCTTATAGAGTTCCAATATAATTTTTATAGGGCTGCATCGTGTCAATGCGAAATGGAACGCCCGAAAGATAATTTCTAACTTTCAAGCTTTGTTTCTTCACTGGTACCATTGACAAAGGTTTGAAAACACTTCAAATTATATCGCTTCCAAGAAGTCTGCGGAATTGTTCCACTTTACATCATGTTCTTCATAGGATTTAAAAATTCTGTAGAGCATAGTTCTTGAACATTGCAGATGATACCATCATGGGACGATAAAATTAAATTTTAAACAAGATTTGTGCTGGACTTTCACTTTAGGATAAGCTTGATACGAACAACCTATTTAATCACTTGTGCCCAAAGACCTGTAGATGGTGATAAACCCACGAACATGTGCAAAGATACCTAGTTGCCTGCATTTTCAACACACACCACGACCGGTTTTGTACTGATTATACTTAATCTTATTCGATAGTGGCATTAAGCACAAATCTTGTTTAACGATTTTCACTGATTTAATCCATGCGTATTCTGATACTACTATCCACACCGGATGAGGGCAAGCAGCACGAAACTGATCGTTATATATGTGTGTGTGCTACGGAAATGCATCGAAATGAGGTTGTTTAAGAATCAATTTTTTTTAATAAAATTTACAATCTAAAATTGGTACTGTTAAATGTACGATTCACAGAGCATGACTACATATTATTTGTAGCACAAATATACTCGCTAGACTACTCGAAGTCGTTAGAATCTCTTTTCGCATCAAAATTTCGGAAATATTAAAGGCAAGGCCATACTTGTCAACAAATAAACTAGATATGCGGATATACATGTAATAGATCAACCCCTAGAAATCAATGGACTAATTTCTAATTAACTTCAAAGTTCTTAGCCGCTAATCCACAGCCACTCTCAACTATCAGTCTCACATACATCAGCGTCGTATTTGTTAGATTAGAAACCGCTTACTGAATTCGATTTTGAATGAGATAGATAATATTACAATCTGCTCACAACATATGTTACTTTAAACCCAAAATTGTGTAGCATAAACGTTAATTTGTAACACGTTGCAGCTACCTGAACTCAAGTGCACAGAAATTGATAGGGAGAAACTTATAAAATATCTCTCTTTCTCGACATTTACGACAAACTTAACTGGAATCATCATCTTGATTATTGACTTATTAAGATTTTTTGTTACACACTTCGTCTGCGATCATTCTGGCAAGACTAAATTGATTTCTCGCGTTACATTATCTTGCATATTATTTTATATCTTGTTTTGATTCCCGCAAGATTACTGGCAGATTTAAAAAAACTCTTTTGTCAATCAATCATTGTATCAGAATCATATCACTTGTGAACCTTCTTATGACATTCTAAAAATAGTTTCAAAACAGCACTTTTTCTCATTTGACCGTCCCATCGAAATAATGTTCATGAAATCTTACTATCCGCTGTAGCGCGATCTATTCATGTGTCAAGATTGTATATTAAACCCTTTTATCAGCGAGTGGTTCGTCTCGTAGGGAGCACTCTCGCACCAGCATATGTCACCACTCATAAAGGTGATGTTTCGTTTGATAGTTTTGATGATAATCTGTACGAGAACTTGAGCTGCCGTGTTTAATTTGAGCGAACGCTGCATTGGTGGAGTGCGCGATTGTGGCGGATTTTGTAGGTGTCACATCTGGTAACGCGCTTTTCGAATACGAAGCTGTCAAATTTTTAGCATAAATCAAGTTCACGAACATTATATCAGTATAACATAGATGGCATATACGAAACACTTAAAAACTTCAAAATACATTCATGATAAATCTCGAACGAATCTGACCACAAGAAAGCTTTTCAGTCTTTTACACGGTAGTATTTTTTACACGTGCTTCAATACATCGGTAGAACATTCCAAGGACAGCTTGGGCAGCATCCATGAAGACGAGATCCAATTGTTTCATATTTGATATTTGCAGCGCTTTCACATTTTCGGATATAATTTCTGATTTATTGATTTATTCAAGATAATTCATTCATATTTGTGATCAATCCGACGAACTCGTTTGAAATATGGCAATCTCATCACAATCCAAAGCAAAACTTTGGAAATTAACTATTTATAATTATTTGTCATTCTTTGCACACGTGCAAAATCCTGTGGTATCCTACGTTTCCATTCAACAGAGTTCACTAGAACTCTCCAGATTACATATCTTGTGATTTTCGTTCCAGCATTGCAGGCTAAATATAAGTCCGTACTATTAACTACTTTCCTTATATACTCAACCGTTTTCCTGCCCTCGTTGTTAACGTTAACCCCTCTATTTGCGTTATCAAAGTGTTCTACCGATCGATAATCACATAAATCACCAGCCTGTTTGACAATTTTGCTCAGACAGGCACATTTTTGAGCTCATTATGAACTAAAACAGTCCACAAGCCGTCACTCGTGAAATGTGCATGTCCTGTTCTAAGCCGGTAAGCTCAAAAGGTAGAAATGGAACTCGTCTCTTGCGCTATGGTAAAGCACACTGTAAATGTGCTAAAGGTATTCGGTCTGTAGTTGTTCCGATAATAAATAGTTTAAATTATCCCGGTATCTGTTAAATCCTCATCCAATTTTGTAGTTTGTTTCAACCTACACTATGATTAAAACTAATAAACAGCTTTCTAATGTAAGTGAGTCTGAATGGAAATATATCTACAAACTTCAAATTAACCAGGAAGTTCTCCTATTGTATGAACCTCAGCGATCATTGCATGAGTCGTTTTTGCCACAAATGAACCAATTTAATTTTTCCCGCTACCAAGTCTCAATGTGAAAACAAGCTTCGAGATATTTAGTTGATAAAATGCATTCACCTGAGTTGTCTACCGAAGATCACACGATAGATCTTCAATCTGGGGCAGTTTAAACGTCAGACTACCTACGAAAGCTAGACACATTGTCACTTCCAGACAATGCGTGGTTTTCATATACACATCCATCCCTTTACAACAATTATTTCACTCGAAGAAACACTTAACCATCGGATCAGTGAACACACGCTTGTGAAGCTTGGTTCTCGCCTAAACTCCGTGCGTATCTGTTTTAGATGTAACCGTTTACCTCCTACCGTTACTTACTTAAGTGGATTAAATGAATTTGATACTACATTGTAAGAGAGTTTATCCAAGCGTTTGTTTTCCAAGTCCATATACACTGTGCAATCTAATTTCTTAGCGTCGGTTTTCTTAACTCACAGTTGGATCTTCACTATGGTTATTGCTAAGATTAATGTTTTTTAACCATTATGTACCTGCAATTAACTTGTATCAAAATATTTAGGACAAGCTTATACGTTCGAAAACGATTGATAGGTTTTTGCATTTATATGCTTAGTTATGATATAAATGGTGGGTTATTTTAATCGACATCACATATATATTTCACATGGTTAAAATGTAATTTCATAAGAATCTGGTCTTTATCCATAAGTTCTTTTTACTTATTTGAGTCGTTGATGTGTTGGAACAAATTGTGAATTGCACGGAACGCTTCGAAATTAAATGCTAACACCATCATCTCAACAGTGGCGTTGATTACTTTTACACGATAAAACGCACCCAATTGAACTATTTAATAATTCGTACAAACGAAGTGTGTTATTATTCGAAACATCTTGATTAAAAACAACATGTACATTGCTCAGTTCTGATTTCCCAACGGCGGCGAGCGTAGAAGGACACTGCTGAACCGATTTCTGGTTTTGCTTTTCACCTCACTTGCTTGACTTGCGTTCCCGCTGCCCGGTCGTGAGTTCGGATTCGAGGACAAGACAGAAAGTCGCGCATTGGTTATTTGCCCGGCGGTGTTTGCCGATCCAACTGTTGATGCGGCCGAGGACACTTTACCCCGTTTCATGATTTGTTGCGGAGAACGCGTGGCGCGGAATTTCAACAACGTTTTGTTTAACGCCTTTGGAGCGATAAAACAAACAAATAGCAGTTTAGTCAATAAAATTTTCCATGGTTCTTTTGACCTAATATTATGCAGATAATAATTACTAGTTGCTACCGTCTAATTCTCTGGGCGAGAAGTGACTCCCAACAGATATATGTTTTTTATTTTGTACAACGCCGAATTCGAATTCCCATTAGAATTAGATGAAAATGTTGCGTATGCGAAATATCTGATTTAATCGGTCCGGATAGATTTATTTCAGAAACTTTAATTTACGTTGTGACGAATCATTATTAAGTTAGCACAATCAGTTTCATATTTCGAGTCGACATGATTCAACTAGATTGTCTAACGACTATCAGGCGTGTGAATTAGATGTGCTCTAATAAATTTAATTTTTTTAAGGCATGAGATGCTTGTGCACTGAATGGTCAGGTGTCATTATGTTTGGACAATCGCGGTAAAATTGTATTTTGATTATTATGTTTATTACTTTTATTATTTTACTTTTATATTACCGTTCTAAAATACATTTACGAGCTTTGAATAGATATGCCTGTTGCTCACATCTGCACCTTTTATGTATTGTTGGGCTTTTTGCCTTCGTTAGATAGTGCCAGCTGAACGTGATTTTGGAGCCCTAAATCTTGAACAAAACTTGACTATAAGCATTCGTCCACGAGATATTTGATAGCTTTTCTCATAGTCAGTAGAAATTTTAAAGAAATTATAACATGAAATGGCTATAAGCAACTCTCAAATGATAAGCATCTTGAAATGCGAGCAAGAAAATAAGCTCTAACGCAGACTAGAGGCTTATTTCAGTCGATCGTATAATTCAAGATAAATGCGAAAAATCCGCGCCATCAAAATCTTTGAATAATTTTTAATATTTCAAGTGCGCAAAATGATTGCATTTTTGGCCATTTCTATGGTTAACCGAAACGGTCATCCGTTTCCAAGATATGTCTATATAAATAGCATAAGTTCAATCAAGAATAAAGGTTAAACAAACATAACTGAAGAATAAGAATTTAAAATCAAGCGAGACTAGCTGACTGAATATATGTTATGATGAGCAAGACTTCATCATCAAATTTTTTGTAATATAAATCATTATTCAAATAAGATCAATCAGGTGTAATAATCAAAATTTTGTTTTGGAACAAATTGCCGTGACAATAGTCTGACACAAAATATGGATGCGCTAACTAGACCACAAGTTCGTAATTATGAAAAGAACAGAACTTGATTAATCACATCGATTGCTCAATATTGTATTCAGTGCAATCCAATCTAGAAAATAAACTGAAGTTGACGATTGTTTACGATTTCTGGATGTTCGTGTGAAACGGACAAGCGAAGGAACGTTAGACTGAGATGAAAATACATAGAATATTTGTTCAAAGTTTTCCATTAAAAATGAATATCAAAGAAGCTTCATATTACTTGACAAGTTCAACGGACCCCAATAAAGAAACTGAGAAAACAGAACCAGACGCACTCTGCCTTATGTTCAACATATCTCCGAAATTGCAGCATGGGTACTCCAGCCATCTGGAATCGACATCGCGCATAAACCCGCGTCAGCACACCGCAACCATTTCAACAACACAGAAGAAAAATTGGCAAGCGAAGAACATTCAAATATCCTTTACAAGATTGCATGCTGAGATTGCGAAAAGAAGTATGTCGGACAAACTGAGCACAAGACTATATAAACATCAATTGGACGTCCAGAATTAACTAATCTCAATATATATCGACCAATTCGAGCATCAGTTCAATTGGAACCGCAAGAAAACTTCAGCCAAAGGAAAATACCGATGGGCGCGAAAATTACTGGAATCATAGCACTCAACGAAAAAACTCAATTAGACAGCATCTCTAATTGGCTGTAACATATGGACCAATGAGGAATCGTTTACTGAGAAGGCATACCATGTACTCGACCGATCCGCAAGAATAATGTTGAACGAACAGAAAAGTTTATAAAACCAAAATAATTCCAGATCCGAGACGCTGCGCGAGACGTTTTGCTGATGATATCATCTAGCCTGATGACGAAACGTTCAACACCAACTAAGCAAGCTTAGAGGATGAGAATATTATTTTATCTTGCACAAATCACAAACGTGAATTTCGAAATCTTTAACAAATTAGTCCGAACGCTTTTAGTATTGAACAAACCTTGATCCATTTGTTTGGTAAAGCATTCAGCAAACAGGCAATCGCGATCAACACAAAACTCCCGATACGCACGTTGTTGAGCGTTTTTGAGTGATCTATCCAGAATTCATGGTAGACTGAGAAATAGACGGTTCAGAATAATAAAATAATGGCTCGCAAATCGAGTTGTCATCGAAGATTTTATGAAATCCATATTGTTAAAAATATCCAATATTTCTATTTGAGGAACCGATATATTCTGATAAAATATCATTCAACCAATTATTCAATTTTATAGTTTAACTTGTACAAGTTAAATGTTTCATTTTTCACAATACCATGGCAACCTGTGTTAGTCTTTTGCCTTCAATATGTCACAGATATCTAACCGGTATTTCTGTTAGTCACATAATATTAAAATTGCTCTACTAGAATTCTATTTTTTAATGATATACAACACACTACCCAAAAAAATGACCAAATTTTTAACTTTTTTGGAAAAAAGGTTTGAACGGTCGAACATCAGTCATCAAATATGTAACGCGCTCAAATTTCTTCTAGCCCTGATATTAATCTTTAAATGGATATTTCGTATCCCTTCCTATTGAGCCAATGTGTTCACCGATTTTATTTTACCACCGTTTTCATTTTCAACTCCACGTTGCACAAGCGCATCAGAAGTCATACGCGTTGTTTCCGCTGTATCGCGCTCAAAGGCTGTGTGGCTTGGAAATCCTTCCTCAATTTTACTGAACGAATGCGCACGTGAAGTTTCTTTGCCCATGTCAAATATTTTCAATAAACACATGGAGAAATCTATGTTGCCCGACTGTTAGAGGCCGGTACGCATAACCCCGATTCCCTAAAACGATCCTGGGAATTACCGCCCCATCGCTTGTACGTTGCAGTTACTCTAAGTACTGGAAAGTATTGTGTTTCAACGCATGGTTTTGAGCTGTCAGGTAGAAGATTCTCATCAGTTTGTGTATTGGAAAAATCGTTCAACGGTTAACGCACTTGCAGTGCTATTGGACCACTTTTCAGATTACCTTGATTCTAAATCGAAAGCCGTACAAGTTTGCCTCCTTGATTATATCAACGATTTCAACAGTATTGCCGGGAGTTCTTTGATTAAAAAACTTTATGATTATGGTGTCCCTCTAAAAATACTTCACTGGAAAGCCTCCTACTTAAAGACCCTGTGCAATATACTGTCGTTAATGGCAAAGTCTCCCATTCGATCTTGATTCTTCGTGGGGTGCAATACTTTCTTCCTTTTTATTCTCTGTTTACATTTCGAATCTTCCGCGTTTCCATTCTACCCCTACTCGTTGTTGTTTACAACCATGGACCTGCAGACCCTCCTCCATCTAAATTAATTATCAAAACAATTGGCCAGTGGTCATCCTTACGCGGCATATCGTTAAATCCTCAAAAATGTAAAGATGTTATATTTTAAAATTTGATTGGTCAGCGACGACGAATCTTGCTTCAAGGAATTTCTTCAGTTTCCTTTAATAGCTCTAAGTTCACCAGAAACACCTGTTTCACGTATCTTGGCGTTACGTTTCCACAAATTCTCCATTGAACTGATCATGTGCATGCAATCCCTATCCGTTCCACCTGATTTAGTTAGACATTTTGTTTTTCCCGCATTGTTACCCACTTCTTCTATGCATCTCCAATAATTTTCCCGGTCTAATTGAAAAGTATTTCCTGATGATCAAAAGAGGCGTTAAGGCTATCGCGAGACTAAGCTTTGCCTCACCGAGTTAAGTCGAGATATGATCGTCGAACGACTCTTCCGTGAAAGTGGCAGCTTGGTCAGAGTCATAACTTCCGATAATGCGCACCCACCACACGAGATCCACATTTCTCGCAAATCATCCTCATATGCGCGAAGTCAATATCTCGTCCTTTATTCAAGAACGGAAAATTTCAGGAATTCTTTCGTTCCTTACCTTGCTTGTCATTCGGTTGATCAATCGAAAGTTACACTTGATTTAAAAAGGAAACGGACATTGTGAATGTCGACCCCATTTTGAGTAACGTTTTTTAAACAATACATTTTGGTGGTTGAATTAATATTATCGCTGAAACTTCATGTAGACGAATAAAGTCATTTTTTTCTTCTTCAACACAAAAGCATAAAATATATGTATTCCGACGACAGTTTTTATCGGGGCTTCAAAATAATTGGATTTCAAATTACGGGTTGCTTGCTTCTTGGTCAAAATCTTGTTATGCCTTCTTCTGTGTGTATATATTCACCTGATTCAAGCCAATGTATAAACATTATATATGCTCTAACGATGTCATATTGGATTTTTGGGCTTGTGTGGAAAGTAAAACTGATGTCAAGTGTTCACGCCGCAGTATGTCCGTAGCGTTACAGCGACTAAACAAGATTTCAATTTTGCATTACAAGGATTGAAAAATTGAAATACTATTCCCGTTCTGCGCTTGGCAATCCATTCCGGTTGATCTAAATTCAAACACTAGTAAATTACATGTTAACAAATAATTACAGATTGACACATGTATACACATGTAACAATCGCTCATTTCTATCTTCGCCATCCTTTATTGCAGGAGGCTATACCATGACTCGAGCGAAATTACAAAGGGGCAGTCTTTGTTTCAATGTTCAAACAGAGAATCATTTGGTAAGGAATTAAACGCAGTAAACGTTAGGGCTGCTCAACGACGTATTCTCCTCCACATGCTATGAATAGTGAAGATATGGTAAACTGGTCGTTGTTTGTGTGACAGAAATGCAAGTAAACGCGGGATTTTGTTCAATTGCGTGGGATAAAGTGAGTCATACCAGCCTAAAAATTCTTCACAGTTTCAAAGCATGCTGCTCTTGATCATGCTGTTCTTACCTAAGAAATGCAAACAACACAAAACCAGCCGTAAGTGTTGTATGCGAAGGAACTGCATACGTATTCGATATAAATAAATCGTTTGAATTTGCCATTCACTCACCGAGAAGTATTATAGGGGACCCGAGAGGTTGTAACATTCGAATGGCTCGGACAACGCGCCTATTACTCAATTGAGTTGCGAGTAGAAATGCTGTAGAGAACAAAATAGGTGAGCGTTATGGGGTTTATTCAATTGTTTATTTACTTTAGCAATGATTACATCTCGTTTATGCAATATTATGTTTTAATGGAAACGAGAATAAGCTTAGTTGATGCCATGTCATTTGGAAACATAGTATCAAGTTGTTTCACGAAGCGTGCAATTCATCCTAAGGGGTTTCAATATCGGGTACAATTTAAAACGATTAGAAACCGCTGGTGTTGCTTTTAACTGCCTAACAATTAAAACCTGATTAAACCCAAATGTAGCGATAAATTTTTTGCAAGAGGTTCGTCAAATTTTAAATCATTGCTTTTTGAAAAGCGTAATGCTGGCTCGATTTACAGCCAAGTAGAATAAAATGTTAAGTTATAAAGTGAATTAGCCGTGAGTGCTTATCAAGAGCTTTCGAATGATATGCAGAACATCACCCTCCGGCCAAACACAAGAACAGGAAGCGTCGAAACCGTAATATATCGGGTTTCGGAAAGATTGTATTAGAACCTCTCGAGTGTCAATATCTTCAAAAATATAATAACAACGTCAGCTCCAATCGAACGGTATGCAGTTCGTCAATGTCGGCCAGAAGAGCCGTGTGTGGCGAGATTTTTGATGTGTACCGGTTTACACAAAATCGATAGACAAATCAGATCAAAGGGACAACCGGGACAGACATGTTTGAGGATCAGTGTTATGGTTGTTAGATTTGCCTACATAAGATTAACGTGTATTTTAATATTTTTCTTGTGCGTAATATACACTTTTGAGCAATCTGCTTTCAATTGTGTTGTGCGACTCCTGGATGAACCCGATTAGCGTGCAACAGGTTGACCTTAGGGATGAAGCGAGACACGATCGTTGTGTGTGCGTTCAACAAGAGAGACGTAACTTGGTTAATGTTGAACCGATGACATGAAATATGATAAGTGGCCAGATGTTCGGCAGCTCTCACTTCTGATCTCTCTACCCCACCAGCTATGATGAAACCTCGAATGATTAGAGTAGTTTTCACAATTTAAAGACGGGAAATTTCGTTTTAACATCATATTTCTGTTCGAATTACGTCATTTATCACTAAAACTGAATTTTTATCGTGTCATTGTTGTTCTTTCAGTTAATGGTACGGTATTTTAAAAACATAATCTTCCTGGAATCAATCGCATTCGGAAGAATACCAATGACATTTCGTTCAGTGTTTCAAAACTCAAGTTTTAATGTCTGGTAACATGCTATATACTCGTTGATTCATCTAGTATCTAGAAAGTACATCGTGAATTAAATTTTACGTATTGTTAAATATTTGATTGTGTTTATTTTAATTCAATTTCATCAAAGTGCTCCATCAATTTTGCAGTTAACAGTTTATTTACAAAGATATTTGAGCATACGCGAGACCGATCAGGAATCCATAGTCATGTTTCCACTGCACCGTCACTAAAAGTTTCAACACTACTTATTTACTTCCAATTATAAAATTAATGACTCTGTAAACTAGGTTATACTTGTATGCCAACTGTTATATAGGGTTCGTACAACGAACCACAGTTAGCATACAAGTATAACCTTGTTTACCTTTAATCCACTGTTTCAAGGCTCACTGAACCTGATCTTACTGTCTCCACCTGACGATGGCAAACAGCCTGAAACCGGTAGTGGTGTGTAAGGGATGAGGATGTGAGCAACACATTACTTTGACTCTGTAAACTATTTCGCAGCTTACCAATCAAGGATCCACCGATGCCAATTATCGAAGGCCATTGAACGCTGCTCCACTGGATCGGTTCCGCGTCAGTCAGGATGGAGGTGAACACAAAAATGGGCCAAAATGTTATCGTGTTAAAAATTCCTGTCAAGTGTAAGGAAGTGAAGGACAGGTCAAAGAAAGACGATTACACATCTCGCGTTAATAGTTTTGCGAAAAGAAATGATATTTTATATTGTACTTGGTTAACACCTCAGATACGATTAGAGCTTCATGGCGATAAAAATACATAAACATGACAGACCCGTGTTAGATAATCGTCCTTATTTTTTTATTTTCACAACACACTAGCCTTTCCTTTGATTTAAAGTTTCATTGTTATCAACTGGGAAAAATAAGCTTGTGCAGAATAACGCTTTCACATGCATGCTCAAAGACTTTATTCATTTTAAAATATGTTTCTCTTATTTGAACGCGTAAGAAAGCAAATCCTAATAAATAGGAAAGGAAAACTATGGAATTTGTTCAACATGATTTGAGCGAAAAAAGTCAATATCTAGGTGTCATCAAATTTATCTACTTACTTGAGTTCTTGAGCTTTCTTTTTACACGTACCGTCCTCGGTATCTCAAAGTTTATCTAAGCAGATTTCCCACTTTATATATTCTCTTGTATATTACATCATATTTGGTATAGTTCGCCTATCATATTACCCGCACCTCTTTAAAAAACATTGTATCGGGAGTGTTTCACTCGCCAGCTTTGTTCCTTATGACAACATTTTTGAAAATATCTTAAAACAACATTTTTCCTTGTGATCGATTTTAACTATTGCTTTCAATGATAATTGTCACCCACTGCGTTTAAATCATCTCGAGTTAGGCCTCCTCAAAGACTATCAAATCACATGAAAATGACTTTCAGAATTTCTTCATTTCGGAGGACCTTTATCCCATTTTATTATTGCACACTTACGATCAAATTTATCTCGTTATCATTGTGTACATTTTCTGATATTTTTTATCTGTATTTTGTAAAATATCCGTTATTTTATTCGACATAATTCCGAAATAAAAATTGCAAATATTCTCTCATGATCCAGCTGTACATTTTTTCATCAGGGCGTACAGCATACACAAATTGATGATTCTGTTTATGAGATTTTTATCACAAGCGAAATCGACTGCGTTAAAGCAGAAATAGCCAGCAGTTACACCTGATAACTGTTACCAATAGCAACCGAGTATGCGCTATACTTACCGAATACAAAATAGAAAGCGGCAAACTGTCCAAAGGTCGGTCGATTAATAATCCGCTTCAAAATAACCTGGATGGAAAGAACGGATTTGTATGGAGTCCTGCGATTCAATATGAAAAATTACTCTGCGATTTTGCGCAACATTATTAAGGTAAGAAAGGTAAGTAGAGGTCCAATTTCTATTCTAGATTTCCTTGAGCATGTTTTTGAAATCCGTCCTGTCTCCTTTACTAAAAATGGACCTAGTAATGAAATTGGAAATGTAAAGTTCAACTCAAGCATGTACTATTAATGTTTACTAAGCTAACCATATTATGTGAAAATGTGAAAATCTCTAACTTTGTGCCTGATTTCCCAATCTCACATTCACGACGAACAGTCAGGTGATTTCTCTGGATGATAATGAAATCAACACACAACATTGACGATTCTGAATATTTTTTTAACCATATTTCAAAGTGACTTGATCAGGAGCTCACAGAACTCGTTAATTGTATCCGAGTAGCTTCTATACATGTCTGATCCGCGATAAAGTATTCTTAAGTAGGTCATTTGAAATTGGAATCTCCCTCACAATTCGAATGTACATCCGAATACTGAGTGTTCGATTTCATCCTTAGGAGACAGCAAAATTTGGTTCAGTGAGCGTTTAAACAGTGAAGAAATGGACGACACCGTTTTGTATTTACAATTGACCCAAAATTTCCAAAGCATTGCTAAATAGGGCTTAATTTGCACTTTAAATTGGCCTTACGATTATTTGACAAGATTTTTGGTTGCTCTGCCGCATGTTGTTGTTATTCGATCAAGGAAAATGTCGGTGAATCAAGCGCATGCGGATCCTGATCCCACGACCGGGTTCGTGCATGGGCTCGAAACAAGCGCAACTTGTTAATTATATTCACCGATCAGAAACTCACCGTGTACAACGAGTAAGAAACGAGCCCAAAACTGGTCAGACATTTGAACCACATGAATCGTTGATCACTGTAAATATTCAAAATCACCCCGCTTGATGCCATTATGAAAGCTATTACCTTGAAAATACAAGGAAAAGAATTTATCGAATACCATTGCTAGCAAGAAGAGTCAAGAATTTATGGTCACAAAAAGCACATAGCTTCACGATTACCATATTATAGTAAATATTCGTTCAATAAGAGGTATAAAAAACAATTATACGATGTCACTGGAGTCAAGTAATATGCTTACCCTGAGTCAATACACAGGCATCGTCAAAACGTTATGTAACAAATAAGTGTCCAATTTTCGAGTGAATGTTTTGATACAGGGAGAGGTGATAATTGCTTCGAGGAGGGCATTCCACAGGAAACAGACGCGAACCGAATAGAAATATCGGCGACAGTTAGTACGGGAATGGGGAATTTGTATTGCCGATCGGTCCAGCTCACAATCGTCTGCCCAAAGTGATATTCGAACTGAAATGGCTTACCGGTTTGCAGTAACTTGCATTTTTGAAAATTGAACGGCAGTTTATTTCTAACTGACCATTCGTGTAGTGCGTCTAAATCACTTTGCAGTTTTACGCAGTCTGCAGTTGATTTTATTCGCATCCAAAGTTTAACATCATCCGCAAAAGGGCTACCTTGCATGAGAGCGTCTCAGGTAAATCATTGATGTAAACTAAGAAAAGCACTAGTCCGAGGACGGAACCCTGCGGTACACCACCGGAGGTATCAATGGCTCGTTGATGTACCTCGTTAGCTCGAACGGTTGCCTTGCGCCCATTGAGGTAGCTTTCGAACCATACGAGTAGCTGCCAGTCAATACCAATCTGTTTCAGCTTTTTAGCAACAGGAAGTGATCAACTCTGTCGAAAGCTTTCGACATATCAAGATAGTCGCGTGCATACTGTCTCCTGCGTCAACCGTTTGGGTCCAATCGTTTAATACCGTCTGCTAGTTTGTCAAGCATGAGCGAGCTTTACGAAACCCATGCTGGGCGACAGATAGTATATTTTGTGATTCCAAGTGATGAACTATTTTTTCCGTCACTATGCGCTCCATAACTTTGGATATCACGGTGAGTAGGGTGACAGGACGGTAGTTCGCGGGATCCACCCTTATAAATTCGTGAAATTTCCCCTGTCTTCCACTCTGTTGGCACCACTCCTTCGGTTAGTGAATGTTGGAACAATTGGCATAGTTGATTTCTGGTTATTTTTGTCACAATTTAGGAAATCACTAGATGCCCATATTAACAAGTATGTTTTTCACGTTTAACAATAATGTTTAACAATATTTTTGATATTTTTTTACCATCCATCCCGATGTACACTTTTGTGGGTCTTGTAAAACATAGCTTTTTTACCCGCATCTCATATATCAATATGAATAAATCTATGAAGCATCGCAAAGAAGACTCAGTTTTATTGCAAGGTTTACACGCAGCGAAAAGAGATTAGTTTCTTGGGTGGTTAGTCATAATGAAGCAAATGGTTTGCACTCTATCTGGGCGTCACCCACCAAAATGTCATAAAAGCGGGCATGCTTCGCAATTTTCTATTTTAAGAAATTTCCACAAAGTATACAAGACTCGAGGTAGAATAAAGTATATCTCTCAGTATAAATAGATTTCTCAAGCATGTTTTAATGAAGCGAAATGCCTTTGTATCCAAACTCTGTTTATTTTTATTCATAACCTCAAATGGTAACTGATGCCTATATGCTAAGGCCATGAATTTTAGTCGAGATTTCTTTGATAATAAAGAACTAATGGCAATATGGTTTACCATTGTTTTAGTATACAAATATACGAACATGACACTTCCTCTAAGATGTTGAGTTTCATGCTGTGGAGGTGCGAAGTCATTAGCGGTGAACGCTTTTCAAATGTTTTGAATGATATATAGAACACCGCCCACCAAAGTGTTCGACCAAGACAATCGCGAACAATAATTCGGGTTTGGGAAGGACAGTTCCGGCGACAATATCGTTAAACAAATGGGGAGATGGACAGCGTTAAACGCTATCAAACGATATACATTTTGCGAGGGTCGATCAAACGAGCCCTGCGTGTTGGGAATAGATGCGTTCAGGTCGGCACGAAATCGATTGACGGAACATATCGAAGTGACAACAGGGAAAAAACATATTCCCGGACAGTGTTGTGATTAGTTGGTTCGCATATATAAAATGGGCGTGTTTTGTTTTTCGTCTTGTTCGCAATAAACGCGTTTAACCAAATACCTTTCTCTTGTGTTGTGGCATTCGTGGGTGACCACGATTAGTGTTAGATTGGTTGACCTCAGGAAAAAATGGGGTAGCAATCTTAAGTGGCTGTGAAACGCGAAGGGTGTTAGCTTACACTGTATCCGATGGGAAGACCTGACACGGAGATCTGTTCGGTTGGGCGACCACAATAGATATTGCTGGCTCCTTCTGGACTGGTCGGGCAAACAAAGCTACTCAAATGTGCCAGTCGGAAGAACAGTACATAAACGCTTAATTACGATCGGTCAAACGGTGGACGGTAGCCCAGGTCGTTAAGGCGTGGGGGCGCGGGGGTTCGAATCCCATCCCCGAAGCGGTGGATATGCGCTCAATTATGATGAGCTCAAATGAAAGCGAAACTCGAGTCCAGTACTTCCATTATGGACCGTCGTGCTCAACTTTGTGAATAGTTCGATGAGCTTGGCACGGATGAGTAGTCACAAAAATAAACAACATATTCTCCAAACCTCGCTTGAACATGTGATTATTGTTAAACCGATGACCCGAAGATTAAGAAAAGTGACCAGATGTGCACCAGCTGCCACACGTTGACTAGGATTGTTCTGACGCGATTATTTCCAGCCCCTCTCAACCAGCTACAATTTGAGTTAAACGGTAAAACTGTTCATGCGCTTGTACATTTACTTTAAAACTTTCCTGGCTAGACTTGATTATGAGCTCCAAGATATATTAAAACACAAAGCACGAAACATCAGAATTATGTGAAATCATTGCATAAATTACTGAAATTTCGCAGAGAAAAATTGAAATAGCGTATAATATTTGTAATAAAATCAACGCAAATCGATTTTAGAAAATCACAATGATTATTGATTAAAATAAAATAATTTTATCAAAAGTTTTAACTAATCCCCAATGCAGAGAAAAGAGGCCCAAAATCATGTTCGCATAATCGTATTTGATATTTCAAACTTAAAAATTACGACAATTGCATGATGTTTGAAAAAATATTTGTCACAATGTATCGAGAAGATTATTGCAACATTTACAACTCGAAAATAGAAGGATAAATTGCGTGAGTTCATAGGATTAGCCCATGTCTGACATTCGTTAATGGAAAACTGTTTAGTCGCTTGGATGGTTTATTATTGTAGCCTGGATAGTTCCATGTAAATTATTCTATTCCATAATTAATATCGCTGAATAAATTACGAGACACGCATGCAAATGCTGAAAATGTTCACAATACTCACGCGAAGAGAACTGAATCTTCGTTGTACAATGATCCAGCAAAGAAGATAGTAGAAACATGGAAAAACTGAGAGAATGACCGCGCAATCCACAGGCGACACACGCTTCAGACTACGCAACGTGCAATTTACGAAAATCTGCCAAAACACCGAGAGTAAAGTACATCGGGTAAGTACTTTTACCAAGGCGGGTTGTTCACCTGCGAGGATGAGATGGTGATTTCTGTATGGAAAACGAAAAATGCACGTCGTTATTAACGGTAGCAAAACCTAAAGAGATTAATGGGTTCAAATAGACAATTGGCACTCAATTTGATGGGATTAAACATGAAATTGATGATAATATCTTCGTGTAGAATGAGAAAAAGGTCATTGTATAATATAATATTCTTTCTTTGGAGAGAAAACGTATTTTTCTTATTTGTTAACATAAACAAAACCACAAAACTGATAAACCAAATAAGATTTCCAGTAAACTCAATAATGGCTGTCAAAAACATATATTATTAAAAATTATATTGAGGGTAAGCACAAATTATCAAGCGAGCATTTCACTATGCGTAGCACAAAAGTTTAATCGTGTTTTGGCTCATCACCACAATTTCAAAACACGGTCTTCTTTCTGTTAATCAAGTCTAGAGCCAGTAGAATTCAGTTAGTGTGCCAAGGGTGCAACTTTATTTTTTTCCACGCGATGCATCAGAGTCTTTAAAACATGTTCGTAGCTAATATTAAGGCATTTCATTTGATTCCAGCTCAATACATATAATATAACATTATCATTATGATGACCACACTCTACACTTCAACGTTTCGTTTGCTTTGCTTCAATATTTCAACTTTCAAATGTGTAGTCACTGAAGTGACACAAACGGTAATTCGAGCTTGATAAGTTCGAATCAAGAGTTTAGAAATTAGGAAAACCTGTGAAATTCATCATAAACGTTTCGTTTATAGCGCGTTTAAAATTTAACTAACGTTATCCAGTAGTCTTCTATCAAATAACATAGGTTCAGCGATGTTTGACAGACCCATTAAATAACAAATTTGTTGATGTGAAACGTTTTTACTGTTTCCTGATCGAGGTTTATACTCAAAATAAAAATCACGTTCTCGGGTTATTACATATCATAAGAGCTTCAAACTTCACATAATCAAAGTACCACTCTTAAATTTTTTACCGGAGCAACGATATGTAGATCGCATATTCATTATTCAGATTTCAGCGAGCCCATTTGTATGAGTTGTTTTAACCACTTATGCACGATGCATCATCTAAATGTGAGACTATTTCCATGACTGCAGCTCACTAACTAATGTGTTTGAATGGCATATTGTATACCAAGAATGATGTAAAAAATTTGACGACCGAGGTGCAACAATTTCACTTGATCTAGTAAAACAAATCCATCAAGTATCAACCGACAATTCATAGATGAGAAACAATGTCTGAATACTTATGCTCTAATTCGGTTCTGAATCGACTCCTCAAATAACCGCTCGATCTTTAGATAAATATTGCATACAAAATATCATCAGCCATGAAAATAGTAATTCAAGTTCTGTGTAATACAAAATGTTACCGCAATATAACCGAGAATCAACTAAATTTTGAGTAAATTACATTTGAGCACAATCACGGTTGTGAAAGGTTGAAAAATAGACAACAACTTGAGGTCGTCTTACATCTTCCTTCCACTTTGTAAATATGATTCCGCAACATTTCAAGTGCACTTATATGTAGTGATTCACACTAAAAACTTGGCGATGTAATTATTCATGTTCAGTAAACTTCTATTGATTAAAAAAAATCGGAAATGGAATGCTTCGCATGAATCCGACGCAGCATGTATGATTGCCATTCCACGAAATATAAATTACTCACAGAAATAAAATTATGAAACTTCGCTTTATACACGTTTATTATTATATGACATGTTAGATCAAATTGCTTTTTCTTTTAAGCAATTTCAAACTACGCACGACGAACTACAGGTTGAAGTGGTTTTTATTTATTTATGAAAAAAATAATCCTTTCGAGCTATCTTAATAATTTTAGCGGTTGAACATTTGCACCCAGTAAAAATTGAGCATCCTGTCTGATATTGCACACCTTCTTTCAAGGCTTAGTTCAGGAGAAGTTATCATAACAAATTTTTGATCCTAAGTGCACGTATGCCGAAAAAGTTGATCTCTATATACATTGTCAATGAGGTAATAGAAATTAACTATATTTTGCTAAAACCGATTCATGTCTTCTACGATGGGCGAGTGTTTAAAGTGGAACACAATTGTTTATCCAACAAACATTTGGCCGCATGACATTCTACCTGTTCAAAGTGTTCCAGAAAAATGGATATCCAAGAAGCTTCATATTACGCAACAGGTTCAACCGCCCACAACAAAGAACCCCAGAAGTAAACAGAAGCAGACGCACTCTGCCCTATATCCAACATATCTACGAAATCGCAGCTCGGATACTTCGGCCACTTGGAATCGACATCGCACATAAACCAGCATCAACACTTCGCAACCACTTTCACAACACGAAGGATAAAGTGGCAAAAGAAGAACAGTCGAATATCGTCTACAAGATTTCATGCAGAGACTGCGAAAAGAACTACGTCGGACAAACGGGTCGCAAACTCAACATAAGTCTACATGAACACCAGTTGGCCGTACGCAGACATGAGCGGAATTCATTGATTTCAATACATGTTGATCAATTTAGGCATCAGTTCGACTGGGACCGCACAAGAATATTAGCCAGAGGAAACGACCGACGGGCGCGAGAATTCCTGGAAGCGTGGCACTCAACAACAAATTCAATTAACCAGCATCTCCAACTGGCTGCAACATATGAACCAATGAGAAACCGCTCACGGAGAAGGCATAACATGAACTCGACCAATTCGCGGGAGTGACCGTGAACCGACAGGCAAACGGTATAATGACCAACGAATTCCAACAACATGACGCTTCGAAAGAAATTTTGCTGATGATGTCATCTAGCCTGAGGCCGAAACGTCCAAGAACAACTACGCAAGCTCGGCGAACACAAGGTGAACACCATCCACATCCTGAGCTACGAATATTTTCCTCTATTGCTCAGCATGACATTCTAGCTACATGGTTTGCTTAAATACACCCGATAGTGAACAAGTTGGCATTTGTTGGCTCCAAATAAATAAAACTCACACGAATAGTTCCTTAGTCATTCCGGTTCGAAGTGACATACACACGCGTACGGACAGATATATCGGATAGATGAGTATCGTCCCAGCTGTACTCATCAGAGTGACAAATGACGGAGCGTTGACGACATCATTGATCTGAAACCAAATACGATATAATTGAATTCGGGGGTCCCAAGGAAGTTAGTGCTCTTCTGACGAGTAAACATCAGTAATTTAAAATCATGTCAATCTAAAGTTAATCCCCGAGCAAAATTATGGCTGAATAATACAGACATGATTTGATATAAACGACCTACCTCTATTAGTAAGATTTGGAAATGCGAAGTGTAAACATTACAATTGAAAATTTGCTGACTTTCACAATGAATGTTTGTGAAAATTCGTTGGAGAATTTCTCAAGTGTGAAGAAGACTAACGAGGGATAGTCAGGTACAGTTCACATTGCGAAACGTTCACATTGTTATAATCAAATCATTTTGGTTGGCATATTACGTTATTTACCGAATTGTGCATTTTTAACCGTTACCCCTAAAAATAATCATCATGTATTATGTGCTATCGAAATAATTTCAGAAAAGATTCGTGGTACAATATCCAAGATTCGGTATCTATGGTTGAAAAAGCAATTAACATCTCAATAAACACCGAGTCGAAATTAAGGTACGGTTTCCGTTTTATGGCCATTCAGCAAACCAGAGCATCACTCTCCATAAACAGCTTGTAAATGACCTCACTTTTGTCCTTATAGTTATCGTTTCAGTGCAACGTGTCAGTGTCAAGTCTTACACCTTTTCTTTTACAACCTTATTTGTTGTGCAAACGCAACCAACTCTCATCGAAATGCTGACTCACAAGTATGTTTGCTCAGTAAATTCCATAATTATCTCTAACCGAATGAGAAACACAAATATGTATTGAAATTTTTTGGGCCTGTCCTGATTTCGACTAAACGCAAATCAATTCACGTGGAAAGAAAACCGGGTAACATTTATACGCTGAAAAAGTTCGATAAGGTAATACATTTCTTTGTAGTATTTGATCCCTTGATGATATTTAGGTTTTCGAATCAAATTGTAACTATGCAACAAACATGCAATGATCTATAGAATGGCCACTTACTTTAGTTGAATTTTCTGAAACATTTCGCACATATGTTCTTGCACCGAAATCGATAATCGCACTTAATCCAAACATGAGCATAATGGAACTCAGTAGGCTGTACACAATATTACAAACAATATGTTTCAATTTATTCAATTTGGCTACGTCACGACAACAACGGAATGGAACCGACTTTTGATCTGGGTTGCTTGCATTGTTCAACGTGGATGCGGACTCTTTCATTGGAACCGCATCCTCTGCTATTGCGGTTTGATCTGGGAAAGACATTTGATAATGACCTTCTGCATGAATCGATCCATCGATTTCGGTCTTGGAATTGATTGTTTCGCAAGCGCCAGCGTGGTTGGACGAATTGGTTAAACGCTTGGAGCTGCGTAAAACTTTCACAAATACTGAGGGTTTTCGGCGAAAGCATTGCAAGTGGATGCATCTACAACATGTCTGCAGAAAAAATGTGACGGATTATTTAGTATTTTATTCACTTTAATATCAACCTCATGTTTACACTTACATTAGGAGCTGTCAAATCGGATATGCAAATCGTGTTTGACCGGGAATCATTGAAAGAGTATGCTCCTTGCTCGATATCCAGAGATAGTATTGATTGGTCTGAGTCCACAGTCGCTGAAATGCATTAACATCAGTATAGAGTTTGATGAATTGATAAGGCTGACGAGCATTCAAATTTCTCTTCTGGTTTTATTAGTTGTCGATGAGTATTTTAATATAACTGCCGACATTAGGGAAAACAAAACGTATGTTAGAATCCAGATGATTGAATAAAGAAATACGACGGGTTACAGAAATAGTTCCAAATGTAGCCAACTCTCATTACTTGAATGTTGTGGTTGAAAAATAGAACTCTTCAGGTACCGAATTATCGCTTGACGTTAGGGGAAATTCTAGATAAGGTGGGTGTAACAAACTACAACGATCAAATACATTATTACACAGTGATTGTTTCATATGCACAGATTTCACTTATACATTTTTGTCGGACGTTGATAAGAGTAATTGCGGGTATTAACCCTTTGTCTACTGACGGTAACTTTAGTTACCACCTTAAACAAGCAGTCAATTGCTCAGTAGCTCTCGTCTTTACCTTCACTCACCATCGGATTGCACTTGTCAGGCGGCGTCTCGCATCTGATCCATAAAAATTAATCATGTGTTTTATTCACGCCATAATTAAGCCGAATAACTCAAAAATATAAAATACGTAAACCAATTACCGTAGACAATGGATTAACCCTCGAAACAATAGTCTACCCAACATTTGTTGACTTTTATAAACAATCCCACCACAATGTCTTATGTTCACTTCCGGTCAGGTCATAAAACCGAAATTTTGATAAAGAAGTTTATTTTTTCAGATTTTGTTTTATACCGCGTTGCCTTGGTAACCACTGAAAATAATAACATCTGAGGATATTTCACCGAATATCTACAACATTCTTCATGATATAATGTGAAATATTATTAATTTAATATTCTCATTTTTCCCGAAATGTGTAGAACTAGTCGCTATTCACACATGTTTTCTAGCGGAGGTCCTTTGAGATATTTGCGGCAAATTCATTGGTACGCAATCATATGCTGAATATTGAGTATGAGGTGAAACAATATTTGCTTTCACTGAGAGCAGTCTGAAAAATTTCGTTGGTTTGATTTTCTTGATCCGAAATTGGAAATCCAAGATAAAATGCGCTGATGCATAGCTGAATTTTTAATATACACAGATAGCCCGCAGCTGCGTTGAACAGCAAGTAATACCTTGTTTAAATGTTGTAAAGAAAACAAAATTTCAATGAAATTTCATGGTTACGTCTCATAATTGTGCAGCTGGTAGACGTGTTACCGTATTCTTGCTATGCATTCATTATGATGTATTAGTAGCTACGTCAATGCGCACATGATATATCATTAACAACTCTATTCAAAACATTTATTTCTATTCTGCTATTCAGAAAATGAAAACACCTTTACGCGTATTTTTTTATTTGTCCGACATTACTGAAAAGTTATGCTTTGAATAAAGCATTGTCTCACATCTATATAAATCTGAATGTATGTTTTCACGTTTTTCGCTGGCGTTTCTTACTCATATAAGCTCGAAGACCAAATCCTGGAGTCCACGGTGGAAGAAAAGTACCTAGGTGTCTAGATTTGTGGTACATTGATAACTGTTCTAACAATACGAAGCTGTGTACGAACGCACCTTTATGCTGCTAACCTTGTTACGGCGGATATTTGGACATTTATTCCCGCGTTGTTTTTCTTTCATGATTAACACTTATATACACCCGGTTCTAGAGTATGCAGCCCAAGCCAAGGCACCATGGATCCAGAAAGATGTTTTAATTCTAAACCGCTTATATCATATCGCTCCCAAGCGTGTTTACGGTTTTGAAAGTATGCCATATGTCGTGTGACTCAGACGAATGGACCTGAGGATGTTTTCATAAATAAGAATGCAAAGCAATCTTATCCTTAATTACAGAGCACTTAGTGGTGTTTCACGCACCATGGATCACTTATACGAACTTCGAAATCTAGCAACTTAGGAGGTAATTGTTGCATGTTGGAAATGCCATACTCTTACCCGAACTGCCGCAAGTATTTATATTCGGTGCATGTGTGTTTCTTTTTGAATTCCTTACCTGACGATTGGGAAAACTTAATCCCTTTAGCGACATTCAAATTGAAAACTGACGACTATATGTGAGACAACAATCATTTTATCCCAAACTATTAACAAATTATCGATTCATCTTATTTATTTATTTACATTTGTATCTATATTATGAATAGGTGGTTATTGTAAAGTTAATTGCTTTTTCAGCCATAAATATTGAATCTTGAATCTTGATTGATTGGGTGGGTCTGACGGAAGTTAAAACAGAGGAGAAATACCAGGAAGACTTGATCATTGAAGTCAGATTAGTCATACCAATCTTATCCACCAGTGAATTCCATGTCAAGCCTGTCTATGTGTTTCTTAACTGTTCCAAGCCATGCAGAGTCCGATCGTACTATTCATGCCTGCTGCTTTTGTGAGGGTGCGTGCAATAAGAAATCGTCAAGATACGAAATTTGGGATAAAAATGAAATCCTAAAAAATGCAGTATGAGGCAATTGTTTAGAACAGTGCTATGCAAACGTGTAGTGAACTACTTTCAATTTGTATCTTCGTTTTTTGATCAAAAACGATTTGGTCTTGTACGATTTCTGGTTTTTTGCCTTTTATGCTTCATTAGAATTAATGCTTCTAAAATACACTTTTTGGCGGTTATTAATATAGTTTCAAACCGTCAGACTGCGTTTTAGGTGGTTTCGAAGTATGCGTGCGTTACTTTATGCGGGAATTATGATTAACGGATCCTCCAACATTTTAGCGCATTCTGCACATTGGATTCCAAATATTGGATTTACTTGTTTGGGTTATCTGGCTGGACTTCACTGTATCTTTCTTTGAACATTTGCTCTTTTGGTCTTTTAATGATTTCATTCTTTTGTTGTTGTATTTTGTGTATTGCAGACTTATTTTTGATCCTCTACAAACTTACTTATCTCAGCACAGATTTTTCGCCTGGCCTAGCTCGTTATTCAGATAAAGGAACATGAAAAAGTAGCATTCTATTATTACACTTACAGCCTAACTAAATAGCCCTACTTCCTTTACAATTAAAATCATTTTAGCCTATCTGTCCACATAGCGTTTGTTTTCGCTAATTCAAATTAACGCGGTCAAGGTCAATCGATAATGTGTTTCATGTGCACGACTGAAAGGGTTTGACAAATATGACTGATGTGGATTGATTTTAAACATACGTATGACCAACAATGTAATCTTAGTGTAATATCCACAACGCAGTTTCAGATTACGATTATTATTTGTTCACTTAATTTTTATCAGCCTTAGTGAGTGCAGCAGCATCGCATGCATCCATTCTATATATTGGGTTCAAAAGCAGCTACAGTTCATTTATAAAGTCGGGGTTGGTGTCAAACACATATCAAATGACGCAGCACTTACCGTTTGAAGTCAGTTTTAGTTTCAGGAAGCTGACTGTACAATCGGCCTTAAACGGTGCTCAATAAACATACGTTGTTACTTTAGCTTTCATGGGTGTATCAGGAAGTTAGCAAAGTATGTAATTTAGGATTCGATATAGTGTTTGATCAGCTTAATTCCTGGCCATTCAACTATACCAAATGTTTTTAAGCTATTTGCATTCAACTCTCCATTTTTCCATTCAACAGAATTTGTACGATTGGAAACAATGAGTTAAATATTTAAAAATTAAAACCAGATCATCGAGTCTACTGATCGTTCTAATCTAGGCGAAGAGTCTTTCTCTTCCCGTATTTAATCTCTAACGGATTCAGGATTTCTTTTGTATTTTAACTAGCCCAATCTCTGATTTATTAAAGGAGGGATGTTTTGCTTTTAAAGAATTTGCTGAGTGTTTGAAATCCGCTATGAAATCTTCACCCAAACAATATCTGCATTTAAGATGACCAAAATATGGTATAGCTATGTCGATGATACATTCGTCATCGTAAAGAGTGACAGATTGAAAACATTCTATGGTCACTTCAATAAATTTGATTAACTGATAATCCGGGTTACAAAAACTTATAGTATGTATACGGATTCGCTCAAAATTCAATGGTAAGACAAACTTGCAAGTGTTTACCGTAAGCCAAATGATATGGATTCCGTTTTGTGTTACACATCTACGCTTCTTAAAAGGATAATTAATTCAGTAGCCAAATCGCTGTTTCACAAGTTTTAACAACTATGGTGATGCTAACCATAAATTTTCGAGATGTTGTTCGTAGAATCGCAGTACATAATTACCAACATAGAACAATTAAATATCAACAGAGTCAACAGAAATCCCATCGGTGAACTACCGTTTCTATAAAGATTTTCAAAAACATTTCTTAATAAATAAGTAAAATCTTGAATAATACGGGTAATAAAGTAACCCATAAGAGATGTAGGAATGTCCTGTCCATATTAAGGCATCTCATGCATGAGACACTTTTAATTTGCGTGGCTAAAAATGTTTATAGAACATTTTGCAAGGGTTTGCTGGGAGTTTATATTTGAAACATTTATGTAGAACTTTCGACTTGGATTAACAAACACTTAGAACGATTTAGAATGCAAATTGGGCATTCTACCCTAGCTGAACACATCATGGCTACAGTTCATAGTGTGGATATTGATAACCGGGAATTGATATAAGGATGTGTGAAACCTCATATGGAAGAACTTCAAGAAGATGCGGTTGAAATATCAAAGACTGGTAGATAGATGGTAAGCAAGATATATACAGTGGGTATCTCTACAACTTGATGTTAGAATCTGCAGCGGATAAACATTAACTTGCATGGCCCATAGTGTGTACACAGATTATGCAAATAATACAATTTTAACCTGAACCCTGATTGTATTGGCGTTATTGATATGATGAACTTCCTGAGTCAAATGCAAAAATTTCCTAAAAAAAACTGCTAAAAAGCGATTAATGGCAAACTGTATTTTCAAGACTATGTATTCCAAAATTTTGGTCTACCTTTCTGGTTTCTAGTAATTTTGGGTTCAAATAACATGATCACTGAAATATCATGTACCCCTAAAAATCTATGTTCGTCCATTTTCTTCATCTTCGAATCAATCAGGGTGTTTTTGTTCTTTTCTCAGTGATATTCCACAGTGTTCTCTCAGTTACAACAGAAACAACATAAGGATTTCACTAGTATATCAACTTGAATATTGATTTGCACTATGCCTCCTTAAACACTTTCTTCTTTCTCTAGCTATCTGGTGTTTCTATACATCTTTCTTCTTATGAGTACTTCAGTTAGATCGCGTTTTAGGTAATGAAATCGAATTTGCATAAGCCCCCTCTATCTTATTTCATCTCGAGAATGATACGATGAACAAATTTCTACTCCAAAACTTCCATAGATTTTAAGAGATGATATTGATATTTAGCTTCAAATGAAACATTTGAGAAAGTTTCAAAGCGTTGCAGATGATTAAGCAATCATATTTGGGCGGAAAATCTTGTGCTGTAGCGATAGACAATACTCAGTCGATCCTTGACATTTGCATGCTATCGACGTGATCTACGTTCGGCAGCTAAAAACATGTTCTGTTTTTCGCAGCTGGAAGTTGATCCGTCACAAAATGAGTCAAGAGTCATTGACAAGATCTTTAATCTATTTTAAAATATCTTCGTATCTCAATTGTAGGCTGCTCAGGAGTTGAGTTGTTGATTCATCTAGCCTCAATCTGCTATCCACGATTAAAATAAAAAAAAGTATAAATGAAATCAGATGAAATGAAAAGGCTTCTAAAACAAAAAAGTACTTTCTCAATTTTATGCGAAAACAATTCTTACCGTCCCTCCATTTCATTTTTCCTCAATAGCATAACATCCCTAAATTTATCGATTTTTATTTCTCACACGTTCAGATAATATTTATCCCCAATGGCCAATCAATAAACAATCCAATCAGAAACGGGATACTAGGATCGATTTCCCAGTGAACCAATTATGCCGCGCCATTGATGTTCGAGTCTGAGATGCATTATTTACCGCTGTTTACTGCTTAAATGGAGTTAAAATGAGATTAATTATAACACGAGCATATTCAAGATAACAGTGTGAAATTAGCATTTTCATTGTTGTTGGATTATTCATGATTATGAAACCACCCAGTTTCACAACTTAGGAGACAACTAGCTACATTCCCAGTCAATACTGCTACATCAGGGGGTTCTGATAATTGCGAGATTCAAAATCCTGTTAACACATGAGCAGACTTTAGATTTAATTATCGCAAATAAAATGGACAAACCATAAAACGAATGGCTAAGGGCTGCCTTTATCCGCGTTGTTAACTCATGTTATTATTTGTTACGAGAAAATTATGCAACAATTGGCAGAAATTCGAAATTCCTATTAACGCTAAATTTTCTATGTTCTCTTGGTAAATGATAACTTATGTGTGATATGCTATTAGTTATTAACTTTTTGAATTGAACAATTTTATATTTGAGCATAAATGTTTGAAAATATGACGTCCATCAAAGTTTCACTTCTATGTCACTGTTTAATAAGGTTCTTACAAAGTACATCCTTGTCAAGCGCATGCGGATCCTGATCTTACTGCCCCTACCTGATGAGTGTAAACAGCACGAAACCGGTCGTGGGGTGTGTGTGACGGTAAAGCATACAAATGAATATTTTGGAACAGCCTGGTTCGTTGTGCGAACCCCAATAAACAGTGGCTTCAAATTCTAAAATTGTCTACTAGTTTTCCAGTGTTGCAAGATCCACTGAACCTAAACTTACAGTATTCACCTGATGAAGGCAAAGAGCCAGAAACCGGCTGTGGTATTTATGTACGGAGTGTGTGAGCAATAATTACTTTGGTTAAACTGTGTCCACTTTGAAGATCATTTAGATTTACTCAGCAGAACTCAACTAAGTATTGGCAACAAATAACAGGTAATGCTTTCCAATTTAAGGCGTATTACATCACGCAGTGAGTAATCAAAAATATATTTTACGTCTAGTAATCACGATTGATAATTCATGATTGGATTTGTGGATAAGCGAATGTGTCTGTGTCCGTGTAAAAACGAAGAGAAAATGATCGGGGAGCGATCAACTGTTTTTAAAGTAAAATACAACTAAAAGACTGCTTCGGCTCGTAGTTCACGAAGTGTCAGTGTTAATATTCGCCATTTCTAAATCTTAAAATCCATTCGGAATAGATGCAAGATGTAATCATGGCTGACATTTTGTCGAAAAAAATTGCACGATTGTCCGACCGTTCTTAACCAAAAATAGCGACTAATTAACCGATCAAAAAAAATTAATCATTGCAAATAATCTCTAAATCTTTCCATACATCACATAATGGAAGCAGCATTCAGTATTTTTTCATAAAGATATATGTATCGTCGTCAAACACCAAGTGGAGCATCAGTGCATCCCACATTTTGTTCATGCTCTCAAATATTTCATCTAGTGAAGCATAACGTCACATCGCATTTGAAAGACCCTGTTCTCGTTAACGTGGTCAAATAACTACGACGTTTTATGACATTTTGAATGATGGTATATTATTATTACTGTTAAGGAACGACGGAATTACCTCCATGTTAGCCGGAAACAGGTTCAGAGGTTTTATGACTGCTGTGCGGTCGTATTTTTTGCTCTGGTACCTTTTGTCATATCTTCGCTGAATCTGCTCGGATTTATCCCTTTCCAAGAATTATGTGCTACTTTCGATCATATCTATCGGAATTTATTCGTTTTGCTCTTGTCAACTGATTAACAGCAAAGTTGTCATATGGGCGTAAATATCACAGTTTGCTCACGCTCGCAAACTCTTTCTCATTGTTAACTATTCTACAGTATTTGCTATCATTTCAAAGACCGCATCGAGCTACGCATTGTTATACTTGTTTCTGTATTCTACCTTGTGTAGTTAACGAGTTATAGTGATTATTTGCCAAATGACGAAATCACGAGTTTCAAAGCAGCCACATCGACCAGTCGACAAAATGCCAGCCACTTAGCCGAACAACCCACCTCAGGATACCAACATGTTTGACCGCATCACGAGATCCAACAAAAAATCGATCGATAGAGCTGTGACAGCGAAGATTGTTCACCCGACAGCGACATGGAACCAACTTGACCTCTGTGCTAAGGGCCTGGATCAGGCGAACGCAACAATGACCACGGACGGTCCAGCTGATTGGACGAATCTCGCCACGCAAAATTGTCCCGAGGTCACGTGCAAATCATGTGAACAACTGGTGAGTCCCGAAGCAAGTCAAGCCATAACGTGTTTTCTGTATATGTGTAAAATCCATGGTAAATGTGACCGTACTTTAGCCCCTAATTAGTTACAATTAATAAATAATGGAAAGGTTCCAGGTCTGTGCTAAGTCTGTGTTCGTTGCAGAGCTAAATCCTTGCACGACGCCGATAATTTTGAAGTCAATTTAGAAAATAGAATGGACAGTTTCGAATTGAACCTTTGACGTGTGGAGGAAATATTGGTAAATCATGTGAGTACGCAGGTGATCACTGATGTAAACAATCATATCAATACAATGATTTCGGAATCACCACAGAAGGAATCTGAAACTAAGGCTATTGGTGTGCCAAAAAAGAAAAAAGCAGGGTTAATCCCGTTTTGAAATTAGTTAAAACGACCACGGAATTAGGAAATTCTTACAGAGATTTGCTGTTACGGTGGACATCAGATGTACAGTCCAAAATTTGCTGTACCCGACTCACAAAGTCAAGCTTCAAATGGCTTCAATTCTAAAAATTCTCACTAGGCGGTACGCCAAAGAACTCCCCATACGTGTTGATCGTGATGTGTTGGAACGTTAGCGAGTCCCAAGAAAGCCTGTGTAATACCAAACAGAAGCACGACCTCGAGAAATGGTCTCAACTTTGCCACCTAATGCAAATTGAACATGCAGTGGTGTTTTCTGACGACTGCGTTCCAGTGATGGCTTTGTCTTTTGAACCGCCACTTGAAAACACCACTAGGGCCCAACCAAAATTGGTCCGGTTCACTTTTTTGTCCACATCAATGACCTTCCGAAGCTTGCCACAGTAAAATGGTTCTTTTTGCGGATGATGCTAAACCTTGGATGCGAATCACATCAATCGTGGACTGTTTCCGCTGATCTTTCATAAATCCAAAATCCATTATTGACCATGATATTCTGATACAAGCCAATAAATTTGAAGAGACTCTATGCACTGAAATTAGCTGAAGAGAATCCAGTTCTAAGAATATCATTATATTTAATGTCGCTGATAATTATCATTTAAGTGACTTGAAATGATGTGTTCTCATTCCATATGGCATTCCAGTAGATTGTGCTGATTTTGTCCGCCTACGCAAAAACAGCATGAAACAGCGAACCCCAATTCTTATAACATTCACTGGCAAATGTTTCATGTCATTTTTATTAGAGAATAAAATTATTTTGAAATCCATTCCCCGATTTTCCAATGTTACTATGAAACTTGACATTTACCCAATGAAGAGGCGTTTTGGTCGCAAGAAGCGCAAAATTACCATTATACCCCTACACCAATCATCTTCCGAGGCAACTGATAGCATGCAGTGTGATTCATCCGTAGTTAGTACATCTTCTAGAAGTCAAGCCTCAACAACTTCTGCACCCAACGACATGGTGCACAAAACACCGCCGGTCTCTGAGTGTTCATTTAATTTACCTACATTGAGACAGACGCAAGATGTTCTTGCAAACGCTTGCTCATTTACAAGCACTGTAGTCAGGAAGACCCTTAACCAACAAGTAACATTGGTCAATAAAAAATATGCGCACACACGATGCCAGGAACCGTACTCAACTACCATACCGCCCTGTGAATTCTAACCGGTTCCCATTGAATAAGATTGGCTTCCTAGACCCTCCCCTTACCCACTTGGTAATTATACTCAACCATTTTACTATAATGATTACATGACTCAAAACCCTCCATTCTACAACCGATACACACACCAATTCATGCCACACACGCCTTTTTATGACCATGCCTATTTTTTCCAACAATAATAAATTCAATATTAATTGTCATACAGTTGTGCATAAATCTACCTTCACTTCTTTTCATTTCGCTCCTTCTTGTGTTAGTATCCTACATATTAATGCCATATCAATCACACCTATGGTCCAAATGCCGAAATCTTTTCTCATTTCGAACTCAGTAGAAATTATTCTTATAAATGAAACCCAGACACGAGAGGGCCAGCCTGACTCAAAACACAATTACCAGATATTCCGGAATAATCGAAATTCGAAACGTGTTGGCGCTACTCTTTTTCATGTTCATTCTAGGCTTACAGCTGATAGCTTTACCTAACCTAGTCTATCATAACTAGAGGACTCAACATGGATTATATTACCATCTTTAGATCTCTTAATAGGCTTCATTTATTATCCACTGTCTTCAACTATGTCTAAAATGGATTATTTAATTCACGCGTTTATTGAAGCATCTCTACACCATGCGCAATTTAAACTCATTGCTGGGGACTTCAACATGCCAATGTTAAACTGGCACGGTCCTGCACACCACAGTTGCTCTACACCTTCTATCAGAACTCTAGGATTAATAGGACATAATCAATTTATTGACAAACCTACTAGAAATGACAATATCCTAGATCTTGTCTTCATCTGAACCTGTTCCCAGCTAACCTGGAGGTAATTCCATCGATCCTTAACGCTGATCATTCCAAATATTATGCGTTACTGCTTCTGCCAACTCTTCTAAGCCATCTAATGTCAAGCAAAACTACAACCACATTAACTGCAAGGTTATTTCAGAAATCATTAGAACAAAAAACTAGAGCTGTTTTTTCCTCTCTAATAATTTCACTACTGACTCTTCATTAGGCATACAAAATTAACGAAAACCCAGAAAATAGAAAAAAATAATGGAGTTATATTTTGTTGCTATGGAAACGCAAGACATTTTGCTCATTTTCGCTATCAAGAAGTCACATATATGCTTCAGACAACACATTTAGAGCCGATGAAATCAAAGCCCATATAAGTCAGGATAAGATGGAATAACTAGGTAATCTTTACAAGTTACGATCAGCCAACTCACCTAGCAACATAGATTTTATTGTCGCAAATTGTATTTCTCCCGTAGCTAAAACAATCATCAGTTTCTCTGATGCTATCTTTGAAGAATTCCTTTTATAATTTAACTCAACCTACAACAAGTCAAACTACGTTTATACAACCAGTCAACTTCCCTCCCCTGGTAAACTGATTAATCTAAGTATAAACCTAGGTGACAAGAACATTCTGTCAGCAAGCAACAGTGAGTCTTATACCTGACATACGACGCATAACTCTAGCCATATGCAAAATAAGTGGCAAAGACATTCAACTTCTCTTGCTGAACTTATTTAACGCATCTGTCGACTTTGGTACCTTTCCGGTGGAATGAAACACTCAAATTTTATACCCAGATACACATCTGGCTCAAAACACTTAATTACGATCTACCGGCGGATAAACCATACAGCTTGCTTATGAAGAAAATTTTGAAAATTGTAAACAAAGCTATACTAGAATACCTTGCACCAAGAATCTTTTCTAAGGCACAACACGGCTTCCTTATTAAAAGATCCTGCATCATTGCCAGTTAGAATACTTAGACTGTATCACAAGATCAATTGAAAATGGTTTAGCAGTCATAGTTGTCTTCCTTGATATAACTAACTGTACCGCATAAACTGTTACTATCAAAGTTGCCGATTCCAAGTGGCGTGATACAAGGCAGTGTTTTGGGTCCATCACTTTTTCTCATATACATAAACTATGTACATACAGTCATCTGTCATAGTAAACTATTCTTGTTTGCAGACGACATGAAAGTAGTCATTTCTTTCCCATCTTCAGAAGCACAAACTTACATTGCCTGGCTGAACAAAGATTTAGCTGCATTATCCAACAGGGGTAAACTAAATGGTCTCTCATTCTCGGTAAATAAATCTAATTTCATGACTTTAAGAATTACAATAACTGAAAGATCAATACATCTCAGTAGTAAGCCCATTAAAATGATTAACTACACACGTTCAGATATTCTGCATTGCTTACATTCAGCGAGCATATACATCACGTGATCTCGAAGTCGAAACAGACTGTAATAATTATACTTAAGTTCTTTACTCCCCCAAACTGTAAGTTAGAACTTTATAAACTATTCACTATACATATCTTTGATTACTGTAATATAATAGTAATATATAACAGCGAAAACAAAACCGATAGTATCGTTTTCGAAAAAGTACAACGTAATTTTACCACATCAATAATTGTATATAGCTCGAATAAATCATATAGAGAAAGGTGTAAGCTACTCATGCTAGAACAATTATGGTTTCGTAGAATTAGACACAACCTGATACTGTTATTTTAGTATAATAACTTCTGGTAATATAGGTATAAATTCGACTATTCGCTTCCGACAAGATTCTAGGTATAATTAAAGAAATCAATATAACACCGTGGAACTGCCACGATTCCGCACGATAGAAGGAAAAACGTTTACCTGAATAAGTATGCTAAACTTTGGTATCAGCTCCTAAATACATAAGACTTTTGCGTCTTTTTACATGATATTAAAATACATCTAGTTTCATTCCTAAACATGGAAAAATAACTAAACTTATCAACGTAGATATCTTGCTAAAATATAATATTATCATTGCAATCCTGGGTACTAATGGTGAAAGTAGATTTATAACTTTCATATTGAACTTTCACTTGACCCCATATTATTTGTAACAACTGTGTTTTACTGGACCAAAAAACATTGAACTTGATATATTGTGGCGCTCACAACCCCATCCTTTACACACCACTACCGGTTTCTGAATGTTTGCCGACATCAGTTGGAGACTGTCGGATCAGGTTCAGTGAGCCTTGAAACAGTGGAAAAGCGGTAAACGAAGTTAAACTTGTATGCCATTGTTATATAGGGTTCTTACAAAGAACCACGATGTTAAAACACAAAACCACGATGTGATTATTGGTGAAGCACTCAATGCGCTTAAGGATGACCAAAGTAATGTGTTGCTCACTTTGTTTACCACTTATCCACTGTTCCGAGGCTCACTGAACCTAATATTACTGCATCTACCTGATCACGGCAAACAGCCAGAATCCATTAGTGGTGTTGGAGTGCAGGGGATGTGAGAAACACAACACTTTGGTCATCCATAAGCGCCTCACGTGCTTGACAAAGAATCGGTTTGTGATTCTGTACTTGAGCATCGTGGTTCTTTGTAAGAACCCTATATAACAGTGACATACAAGTTTAACTTTGGTGACCTTGATACTTCTTCCGTTCACGCCTGCTACGTGACTGCACTTCTGTACCGCTGTACACGTTTTGGTTAACCTGATAAAATCTTTATTGTCCTGTGCGTTTAAACCAAGATCCATGGGATGGTAGTTGTCATTGTACTACAATTTGTGGTCCTAACACCTACATTAAAACAAGTTGACCTCTGTGCCAAGTGCCTGTACCAGGTAAGCAGTGATAGCGCTTCGGTTAAATATACTTTTTGCGATTTAAACTTGCATGTGACCTGTGATTAAACTTTGACTGATAATTGTGTGAGTTTTGTGGACCACATTAACTATCTATCTGTTTGTTATTTCTGCCATGCCTGTTGAAATCCAAATATAAATGGCCATCGCAAGAGTATACATTAATCCGTTGGAAAAGTGTCTAATAGAACAGGGAGTAGATTGTCGCAATTGGAATAGGAGCTTGCACAAATGAAGAATTCTGCGGAGCTATTATTCAAGCCTAAAACATGTAAACTGAACAAACGAATAAGCAGAACTTTACCACCACCAAACTATGCTCTTGAAAAGGTTTAATTGTTGCAGCACGGCACCCAAAAGATTATTATAAACTTCTTATAGCCGAAACCGTTCACATCGAATGCCTCATCAACCAAAGTTACATTGAAAATAATTTTGTTAAGTGTTATCTGCACCAACTTGTCAGAGTCGACTGAGACGTTATTCTCGATTAGACACCAGAATGACTTGGCTGAATGGTTGAAACTGTGCACTCGGATGAATCTCAAAGCGGTACACTAAGGCAAGCCGCGGTTACTCAAGCAATGCAGCGGTAATCGGTACTTTCTGAATTCCGAAGTCACCGAATTACGAAGGTAAAAGTCTACGACCCCTTAAACTGATACCGTACTTAACTATTGGAATTAGTATCGACAGAAAGTTCCACGAGAGATCAAAATTAAAAGTGAACACCTGAAAGCCGACTCTATCGTGGACGTTGCCGAGGCTGTTGGTAATGAGCATAGTGATGCCGGGGATACTGCTTCAAAAAACGGATGTCGACCGACTCTATCGGAGTAGGTGATATAATATACCCATTAACAAGAACCCCACCATCTTTGATGCGTACTCAACTTGTCTGCTTTACTACTCATCATCCAGCACTTTTATCAAGATCAAACATCAAATGTTTGTACACCAACGCACAATGCTTAATAAATAAGTTACCTGAGCTAATCGAAATTCGTCAAAAATATTCACCATTCCTGATAGCCGTAACGGAAACCTGGTTCAACCAGCAATTAGCTGAGGAGGAAATTTCCATTTCAAACATGTTTCATATGGACCGTGTAGGAGCTGTTTCTATTTACCATGATCAACACCTCAACAGAGAATATACAATTAATGATTCGATACTGGAACATACACTAACTATAGATCAGTTACGTTGTTGCCAGTGGTCTCTAAAGTTCTCGAACGATTTGTATCTGATGACCTTATCAAACATTTGGAACAAAATAATATTTCCAGCGCATAACACGGATTAATGATAAGACACTCTTGCCTCGCCAATCTTCTCATAACTCTTGGTAACTGGACTGAAGCCGTGGATAATGGATATCCTATCCATGCTTGTTACTTGGATATAATTAAAGATCTTGACCGTGTTAACAACAGTATACTGCTACAGAACTTGGATCAGCTCGGAGTGGTTGGCAGTTTATTGGCCTGGATACAGGATTATTTGACTGGTAGAGTCATTAGGGTTCGAGTTAATGGGGCACTATCCAGTCCAATAGAAGTAACAAGTGGCGTACCTCAAGGCACAGTCTTGGGTCCAATACTTTTACTGTTATACGACATACCCGAAATCGTACGAAGCCAACTAATTTTATTTGCGGATGACATCAAAGTTTGGACTAACGTGCGCACCATAGAATATTGTCAAATTCTACAAAATATATCTCTATGCACTTCATACGTGGTCCTTACGAAACTGCCTGCCATTCAACATCCAAAAATGTAAAATGTAAAACGTCGATAAATCATTCGAATTCACATACTCTTTGGGATCTCAGCAACTTTCATGGGTTACGGAAGAGAAAGACTTGTTTGTGTGGATTAGCAGAAAGTTGAAGCCTTCACACAGTGTTCTTGGGTTTATAAAAAGTACTGCCCAAGCTTAGCACTGCTCAGAAGGATCTTCGGTATTTTCCCAAAGAAGGTACTTCCACAGATAATTAATACCTATATCCAGCCGTTGTTTACATGTTTTTCACAGGACATGACCTTGCTGCAACGCGTATACCACAATGACCGACCTTTACAACAGGTCATACGAGGAGAGGATTTCAACTATGAACCTGTTTGCTTTTTCGTACCTTCGTCTCAGGGGTGATTTGATCCTGCTCTTCAATATTCTGCGCATAGTGGATCACCCACTTGAACACCTGCAAGAAGTACGTGGTAACAGAATCTCTGCCCCGACCTATCATCTGTGCTTCAAGCCTGAATATGTTCAAGGCTGAACTTGACAAGTATATGATGACCAAATCCAACCTCGTTCCAGAATACCCAAGGTGACTCTCCATTCGTGTTGTTTCTATGCATTCGCTGTATTTTTAACCTGTGGTTACTATAATGTATTTGCTTTTTGGACCTTTAAACCTTTAAATTATTTTGAATTACTTTGAATTATATTGTTTGATGGACTGAAGTGAAATCGCTCAAAACATCTGAACTTATATGTATAATCTAAATTCCTCTTTTCTCTATTGCTGAATAATGTTCGGTAGATGTAAGCTGTGTAAACATTTTACCTCGTGTTCAGTACCGTGTATTTTCTTCGAGACAGACATTGATGTAATTCCGGAAGGGTTAAACTCCTGTTAGAAAAGGTGGACATAAAATAAGCCCCAAGGTTAGACCGTATTCTCAGATGTCTTATGTGACCCCCTGTTTATGTTTTTATTCAAAATGTTTAACAATTGATGTGGCACTACAGGAATGGAAACAGAATCATAAAACCGATATCATGTCACTAGGAACGTAGCACTTTCTGTAATTATAGACCGATTATTCTGCATTAACTGATAAAAATTTGAGAGAAGTTGATGAAGTGCAAAATAAAGAATGTTCCGTGAGGGTGGGATCGTTGGTTTCAATTTAAAGATGAATTTTTTGAACATCGCTGAGGTATAATTTATTTGCTGCTAGCACCAGAATCCTGTTGTGCTTCGACTAATGCATTTCAATCAGTTGATTTTTATTAATCGGCTTTAGTAAGGCGTTCGGCCGTGTGCCACATAAACGACTGATCATGTTTTGCATGTTTTGGTTTACCAATAATATATTATTATTATTGATATTATTGTTATTATTAGTATTAGTATTATAGACAAATTGGAGGATCTGGGTAATAGAAAAAATATAAAGTGGATCGTAGCATTCCTTTCTGGCGGTCAAAAGGTGGAGGTGAATAGCGTTATGTCTTCAGTGGTGAAAGCGAGCTCCAATGGGGCACAGGGATCTGTTTTCAACCGCTGTTATTACGGATATTTGTAAGCGACTTTCCTGATGTGGTTTTCAAGGACTGCCGCTTATTCGCTGATATTCTGAAATAATGTTCATTTGTGAGTTCTTGTAACGGCCACCAGCTAATGCAGCTAGCAGGTGAACTATTCAGATTAACGAATCGCTGCGCGTTGTCCAATATTTAGAAACAAGGCCTAGGCTAAGTTGATATTTATCATGCTTAGGATGCCTTGGACATCCAGGAGTAAAATGTTTATTGATTCATTCAATAGTTATTGAATAGTTAGCCTATTAGATCACTGTCGGTGGAAACATATTTAGGAATTCTTGTCTGGTATTCTGGGAAGGCCAAGAAGGAAACGTTTACAAAATAAAGTAGCCTTACTAGGATGATGTGGGTCATTCGGCATTTCTTTGCGACCATAAATATGAGTATGTTGCAAACGCTCTTCTTGAAGCATCCTGGCATACTGTTAGAATAAGAGCTATCGCACTACCAGTCTGAAGCCGAAATTGTGAATCCTAAGAAATTGTACAAAGGAAGTGTACGTAGATGGTGCATAGTATTGACCAACTCTTTTATGTGGATGAACAAAACATGCTTGAAATCTAACAGCTCCAGCTTTAAAAGGAAACGTTCGACCCCATAATCGTCGGCCAATATCTTCGGTCATTAAGTTTAGGCGAATTAATTACTCGAGTCACAAGATCCTAGAAGGCTCAAACTAAGTGATGTGAGCACGCTATTGAAAAGCATGATAAACAATTGGAAGTCACACATTGTTGTGCTGACTAAGAGTAATATGGCATGAATCGTCAATTGTAATTAACGACGCAATAAAAACACTAGAATTTTCAGAGTTCGTTCGAGTAATGAAAATCACAGATAAAAGAAATATATATTTGCTTTATGTCCATCACCTGTGGAATCTGCAGGGTGGGAAAGAGAATCGAGTGATTATACGATATATATATATATATATATTTACGTATTCACTGTACATCTTTGCACAACCATTCATATGTCCATTAGAAGATGATCGTCGTGTTCATAGCATGCTTAAATGTGATTTACTAAATAAACAACATAAAGTTTATGTTAGGAAACTCGTGAAACTCTTGATGCAAAATAGTTTGTAAGGTTTGTGTCGCATTGCGGAAACCAGAATATATGCTCACGAAATCAATTAAGATAAATCGTGTTGCGATTACCGTTTTGGGGATGTGTACCTACGAGTTTGCTAGTTTATGATAAGCATGTATCAATTCCAGCTTCAAAAATTTCTCTTGCATTGTTGTTAGTAAATAATGGACACATAAAGTTTAATAAACCTCTGGTAAAATATTTTAATTGAATGTCCGATATTCTCAACATAGAGTCGAAGTTTCTGCGATGTTAAATTTGCCAAGAACATACTGAAAGCCTGTTGGATATAGGATTGACAGATGACTTATTACGCGAGCTTGTAGAAGCTGGTTCTCACGCGATCTGGTAAAATTTTTTGTGGACTGCTGGTGATGATGTGCGTTCCGAACTGGTCGTTCTCCTGATTGGGCGTCTGTCAACAACTCATCCGAAAAATCGATCTTAGTGAACGCAGGTTGAGTATAATATGTGTTAAAATACGGATCGTTTGTATAGTGATAACATTTACAGATTGCCATTTAACCCAAATTATTGTCGATATGCTTATGAATTCTTATGAATTCTTGTATCAACTAAAAAATAGAAAATTGTCACGAAATCGGGAATAAAATAGGCACCGGGTAAACAACCAGTGCCGACAATAACGTTTTCCAGGGAAAACAATGATACTGAAACGCTAACCGTAAGTTTCAACTTAAATTGCATTGACCACCCAAAGATTCAATCCGGTTTGACACATAAGCTAGGATTAAGAAGGTGAGTGGACACTTTTTCAGCGCACATATCTACCAAGAATCGCAATTTGGATTCCCTAACGGTGAAATTTATTATCATTAAACATCAAATATAACGGTGCTGCCTAGCTGGAGCGTTTCCATTATTACTTAAAGTTTGAGTTGACATCGTAGTCCTTAGTTAACCCATGAAATCGTTCCCTCGAGCGGATAAGATAGTAGCGGAGCGCAGAGACGTATTTACGCTCAGTAGATCAGTGTCGGCATAAGTTTCCCTTCGAGATGGTCTTCAAACACTATTGGGGAAAATTTTGAAGAAAATACCCTCACAATAATTTTAATTTAAAAATATTAGACATTCTTCCCCAACAGCTGAAACGGGAATTTGTAATCCAGCGAGCCATAAAACAACATAAACTAATCGAATTTTCCTCGTTAGCTGTAACTCGTAGCTCACCAAATTCGCTCCAGAGTCGAAGCTTAGAAAATGACAACAGTGTGGCGATGACGCTAACACAGGAGAATTTCACTCCAACATTGAAGTGCGCCACTGTCGTGCTTCGTCCTTTAGAGGATGAATCTTGGATGAGTTGTAGTGACTCAGACCATGAAGATGGAACTAGATGCCAAGAGTTGTCGTCTGCTTCAAAAACGAATGCTGTATCTCTTGATGAAATTCAGCCTTCAAAAAACGCGAAGCAGCCTCGGGCATTACGCCCGAGGACAAAGAGCTCTTAGGTAGCCCTAACACCGGGAGTCTGGCCCCACACGATAGTGCTCTTCTGTTCTATACAAACGCTTGTAGCATTAGAAATAAATGGGCTGAACTCCTCTGTAGAGTTGACGACACCCACTGCAAAATTGTGGGTGTCACGGAATCATGGTTGTCTCATGATGACCACATACCAGCTTTAATCGCGGATAGGTTTAGCGCCGTAAGAAGCGATCGACCCCTGGGTAAGCTAGCTGGAGGGGCGTTGCTCCTTATTGATAACGCTATTCCCTTCGAGAAAAGTATTTCTTTTTCTACAACGAATGTGCAGATAATATCTGCCTTGCTCATACATGGATGCACGCGTATAGTTGTAAGCTGCATCTACCGTAGTCCGAGCACTAGTTTGGAAGAAGATGCTCTTTTGCAAATTCAGCTCTCGTCTCTTTTAGCCGTATCACCACGTGTTGTAATCTTCGGCGATTTCAATCTACCCGAAATAAACTGGGAGTACCAAACCTCACATGCCCCAGGAGTCGCGAACGATTTTCTGGACTGGTTACACTCCCATGCACTTTACCAACACGTAAACGAACCAACTAGATTCCGCGAGGGTCAGTCTCCGTCTATTCTTGACCTAGTTATTTCAACTTCTGAAAGCGGTATACAAAATTTGGTCGTACTGCCACCACTAGGAAAGAGCGACCACGTAGTGTTAGCCTGCGAGTTACTTCTGTCATTTGGTAAACCCCCACTTAAGATGTCTCGAAGCTTCCATAGGATCGACCCTGCTTCCCTATTACAGGCAGCAGCGCTACTCCCATGGCAAAACATTGACCATGTGGATGGGATGTGGGGGCAGATCAAGAATAACATCCTTCAACTTCAGGATCGATTCGCTCCTCTCTTACCCGTTCGCAAAAAAGGTAAACCTCAATGGTGGTCAGCCTCAGTTTCCCGTAGCGTACGTCACCGCGACGCAAAATGGAGGCGTTATAAGCTTACTCCCTCATGTGGGACTTGGGCCCGTTACAAAGAAGCGCGAAACATAGCTGTTTCCAAGATACGTGGAGCAAAGATTTCTTTCGAAATGAGACTCGCTCAAGAGGCCCATACTCATCCGAAACGTTACTACAGCTACGTTCAATCTAAAGGGTCAACACGAAAAGGTGTAGGTACCTTGAGAAGGGACGATGGATCAGCCGTCATTGCAAGCACTGAAAGGGCTCAATTGTTTTCCGCGCATTTTCAAGGCGTACAACGCCGAGATTATAACTCGAATGCATCTGCGCCATCACTCCAATGTGTACTCTCTGATCGCCCCCTCTGCACTGACCTTACATTCGAGGTACACATTGTTGAGAATATATTGGCCAGCCTAGCTTACAACAAGTCGGCTGGGCCCGATAGCATCCATCCACGAATGATCAGACTGCTAGCGCCTATGTTAGCTGTGCCGATCACAGAACTTTTCACATCATCCCTCAGTCAGGGCACCCTTCCTTTAGACTGGAGAACAGCCGTTGTAGTACCTATCCATAAGGGAGGAGCTTCCTCGGCGGTCAATAATTACCGCCCGGTTAGCCTCACTAGTGTACTATGTAAGGTTATGGAAAGATTGATCCGCGATAAAATATGTGGATATCTAACCAAACACTCTCTTTTGAATGGCGCACAACACGGCTTCCTAAAAGGTAGGTCATGTCTGACAAATTTGTTGAGCTTTCTTAACGAGGTTACTAAGAGGATGGATGATGGTATAGCTGTATAAGTCTTCTATCTCGACTTTAGTAAGGCTTTCGATTCAGTCAACCATAGGCTCTTGCTTCTCAAACTCTCAGCCATAGGAGTATCAGGGAACCTTCTGGGCTGGATTCGAGCATTCCTTAGCGACCGTTCCTTTACTGTCAGGGTAGATGATACTTACTCCGCAAGTGCGCATGTAACGAGTGGGGTTCCCCAGGGCTCAGTCTTGGGGCCGTTGCTGTTCCTCATCTTCATTGATGATCTAGCCAGCCAACTGCGCTCACCCTGTTATATGTTTGCTGACGACGTTAAAATTGTCGGTAGGTCGGATAACTCCGATCTGATAAGTGATGTGGAAGCTGTAACAGCATGGGCGGGTAAGTGGGACCTTCCCCTTAACCTAGATAAGAGTCACTTGCTCTCTACACTAGCAGGCAACATGATTGTGTCTACGCCCTCAGCTCACACGGAGTTCCGTAGGGTAAAGTCTACTAAGGACCTAGGAATCGTAGTCTCCGCAAACTTTAAGTGGGCTGACCAATGTGCTGCTGCAGCTCAAAGGGCCAGGAGGGAACTCTTTCGACTACGTTCAGCCCTCACTTGCAGAAAAGCTGAGGTGCTATTGCCCCTCTACAAGGCAATAGTAAGGCCACATTTAGAATACTGTATCCAGGCTTGGAAGCCGTATTACCAGAAGGATATAGTGCAGCTAGAAAAGGTACAGAAGCTGGCCACTCGCATGATCGAGGGGTTAGCACACACCAATTATGAAAATCGTCTATTAGCACTAGGACTTTTCTCACTTAGGAGGAGGCAACTTAGGGGGGATCTTATAGAGACCTTTAAGGTTGTCAAAGGACTAAGTTGTTTAGAATTCGATGACTTCTTCCTGTTCTCTCCTTTGGTTGGTACACGAGGGCACAGTTTTAAGCTAAGTAAACAGCACACCTGGCTCGAATCCAGAACGCACTTCTTTAGCATCCGTATAGTGAACGCGTGGAACTCACTTCCCGCAAAACTAATCTTGGCAACTTCAGTAATTGCGTTCAAACATGGGCTGGACGAACGGTGGCAGGTGCTCTTCCTGGAGCATTACCCTTAAGACTAAATCCCTCATTTTTATGATAAAAAAACACAAAAATATTCGAAAAATATTTTGAAATACAAAAAAGAGTTTCTTTTTCATTTTTTCGCATTTTTGGAAATAAACCGCTGTCCATCGTTTTTCTTCGATTGGAAAGGGCAACAACCAACTCTCTCACCTTTCGGTGATCAGACTCTCCCTCTTCCATTCACAGTTAACCCGCCTGTGTGTACTTACGAATCAATTCCTGTAGTGTGAGGTTTTCAAGCACCTCCGAAGAATCTGGGGCACTCGTTTTTCGACTTGGCGGACTACGCCCTGTGAAGTGATCTGATATTTAAGACATGTTAAATTTGACATATTAACTGTACAATTCGTGGTCGTTAGGAATTTTCAAATTTCTCTCAGTTTCTTAAACATTAAATATTTTTTGATTTTGATATCATTTCATTTTGTGGTAAGTAAGAAAAAAGAATAAACTATATTTTGCAAAACGTTTGTTTTACTGTTTCAAAAAGCTAACCTCATCCGTGACAACCAAATTGAATATGTTTTAGGAATTATCCGCAAGCAGAATGTCATTCAATAGTGAAACTAGGTAACACTGGCTTTTCTGACTAATTGATTATCAAGTCCTCTTGAGTCCTATAATAGTTTACATGATCGACATCTCATCAATTACTTTCGTTCTGCTCGGATGAGAAAGCACTTGATAAGGACCGGACTCGTGAGTAAATATTTTGGTTCTGTTATTTAAATAATAATAAAATTGTCAATTGGATTAATTGCTTTTTAATAAAACCTCCGTTTTTTTCTGACTAATGGTTAGCCTAATGTGATCATTGCGTTTGATAAGGTTATTGTCACAAACGTTGTGTCCTCTGATTGGTTGATTCGAACCTCGTTCACCAGAGCTATTGCAGTCAAACCTTTGGATATTTGGGATTGGACGACAGGTCAATGTGGTCGTGGTGCAGTGGTTATGTACTTCGCTGGAGTGAGTGAGGTCCCAGGTTCGAACCTCGGGGGCGACGATATTTTCGAAATAATTTTCGTCATCGGTAAGAAGACTCAGCATTCTTTCTAAATAGAGTTTTCTAATTTCTCTCTCCTTTATCTCAATTAGCCAGCAGAGGCAAGACTCGACGAAATGGAAAGAAAAAGAAAAGCAAGAGAGAGGAGAAAATTAGAGCAGGAAATCGCTATCGATAAAATCGAAATTGAGATAAAGGAGAGAAAAATTAGAAAACTTATTTAGAAAGAATGCTGAGTCTTCTTACCGATGACGAAAATTATTTCGAAAATATTGTCGCCACCGAGGTTCGAACCTGGGACCTCACTCCCCCCAGCGAAGTACATAACCACTGCACCATGACCACATTGACCTGTCGTCCAATCCCAAATATCCAAAGGTTTGACTGCAATAGCTCTGGTGAACCAGATAATAATCATGCATATTTTCCAAATTTGCTGTTGATCTATTGAAGCGATATACATAAACCCACTTTTAAGACACTTTTGATATTTCATGTGAACTAGCTCATTGTGTGTTCTGTTAGAATCCGTCTGTTATATTGTAAACATATTTTGTTCCAAGGTACCACCTGTCTCATAATGCTCCTGGCGGTTGTGCGAAATAAGTTTCATACAGCTTGTAGTTACATTATTTTTGTAATATTTTCTAAACATGTTTCCGTGTTTCTTTAATATGTATAAAACATATAAATAAGCGTTCATAGGATGTGATTGAGGTTTATCGGAATCAGATTGCCTTACTCTAAAACAGTTGAACATATAAGAAATCACTTTGAAAAGTAATGATTTATTATTTAAATTCGATCAAAAAGCCTTGATTTAAAAACTAATAACCACTAGTAGCACTATGCGTATGTGTGTATGACATTGCAAAATTTTAAACTCTATTTTTTGGGTCTCTTTCATTTTACCATACTCTAACTTGCACAAATAATTCATATGTAATCCTGTCCAAGCTGTTTCAATGGAAATCTCCTGTCAGAAATGATTTCGCTTAACATGTGCGAGGTTCTCCAAAGTGGTTTTGAATAGATTTTTTCAGCTTGAATTCTGAATAAAGCCCCAAATATCTTTCTAACTCCGACAAACGTTTATTTGATTTTAGTTTTTAAATATAACCACCGGGTAAATAAATGTTAAATAATCCTACTTCTTACCGTCGTCGATAATGATAGAATTTATTTTCGGATTACATTTATTCTTGGTCAGATAAGATTTACTGCTCATCATGTCCTAATTATTTCGAGTTAGCATCGAAGGGGTCAAGGTTTACTGGACATTCAGCATAAATTAGGATTCTTAAATCTAAAATCGAATGATTGATTTATTTGGTTCGAATTAATAATGTGAAACCCAAACGCAGAGATTGGTGTGACCATATGTACTAAATTATAAAGTTCTGTGATGATGATGATCTTTATTCGCAATACATTCAAAACTAATTAGTGAACACTTTGTCTGCACACAAACAACACCCGATGCTAATTCGAGATTTTTCAAAGTTTTTTACATTGTATCCTTGCCAATTTCAAGCAGACACCGTAATTATGTTCGATTTATGTTTTTTCGTAGTATTGTGCCATCTAAACTCAAGGAATTCGACTTGCGTTACTTGACTTGGTGCTGTTACATATCTTGTTGGCTGTTCGTATAAGAAATAACTTCCCGGTTTTGCTCAAAATGTGAAAATCAAATAGCTCATATGACATTGCTTACTGTCTGGCAGGTCTTTGTAAATTTCTTCTACACACACAATTTAGTATATGCAGTAAAACACCTATTAATCAGAACATATTTATACATTTTGAGAAGATAGTTAAATATCGTTTGTAAATTTTGTTTACTCGCCTCGGGTGCATGAAGAATCACTAAATTCTCATACCTATTCATTGAATTCTTTCAAATTTTCATGACGGTCAGTAACATCGCTGGATGCTTTTATAATTCATTGAGTTCAATACGTTTCTTCTTATTTATATGAAAAATTTCGTTTTATTGTCACTTTACCACTCCCTTATTGTTCAATTCGTGTGATTATTTAGCGTGGAAATATGTTTTAAAAAATGTAAAATGTAAAACTCTACTGTTCAATGTGCATTTGACCTCTTTCAAATAACTTATAATTACCACTAGCTGAAAGAAAATGGTGAGATACGCCCTGAATCCGAATACAAAGAGCTTCGGATGCGTGAAAATCAAAGGCGTGCACTAATGGAACTTATCGCTCAGGTTATCGTTGAAAGATCCCTGGAAGCTGAAAGACAAAGACAAGGTAAAATTCGTAGGACGTTGGAAGAAATTTGCAAGCTACACCGCGTAAGACAAATAAAGGTGAGTGATTCACGTACTTCCACGCATTTTAATTCCGAATAAATAAAGTGAAATCAAGAAGCATGAAATAAATCGATGTTTGTGTCAATACCATTGGATCTGCCTTTCTATTAGATAAAGTCGAGTCAAATATGCAATGTGCTTCTTATAATATACATAATATGATCCATTCACTATTTTTAACCAAACACACACCTTTATCTTTAACCATGATGAGCTAAAATTATTCTTAATTTTCATGTTGAATGCGAAGGATGTTCCCTGAATAGTAAACATTTGTTTTTGTTTTTGTCTCGTGTAAATGGTCCAGGTTTTACTGCAATACTGTGAAGCAAATTAACGTCAAGCATTTTTAGACGTTTCATTGTCAAGCGTACAGGCAGTAACTCACAAGCTCGGTGTAAGCTAGAAATTCAAGCAGTCTGAAGGTCTTTAATCTGGCCATCGTGGTGAATCCAATACGTTAATAGACTGCTCTTGATGGATTCATCGATATAATTGAACCAGAAAAGCTCAATAAATGTTAAGCCGTTAAACCGTCAGCTTTCTCGTTCGTCCTTCATGTAAAATATGTCGTATACCAAAAGATCACATTTTGTGTGACCAATATATCGGCATTTACTTTTCTTGAGTAGTCACAGACGGGGCATGTTTTTGGTTCTAAATAATAACGAACATTCTTAGTAATATCAGTTCGTCACCAGGTTTACTCAAATTTAACACCTCTGAGTCAGTTAAATTAGTTAATCAGCAATACCGGTGAAATAAAATACCTTTAGTAGCAAAACTGGATAATCATTTTACGCTCAAAAACGTAACTGGACCTCTTTAACAATAGAATTGGAAGTGTACTTTGTTTTACTGATGCTTATGATTATTTCCATGGATATATCAAAGCAAGCACAAACGCCAGTGACGCTTCTGATGAATCAATAAAGGTTAATGAGATTCAGAAAGTTCACTTTTGTTATAATACATCCATTAATTCATTCAGTCAGACAACTTAACGAGCTAATTTTAGTAGATGGGTTAATAACGATTAATATCAATGACAACGGGGCTTCGGTGAGCAATAATTATCGCTTTTTCTTATTGATAACATCTTTCTTTCGATTTCGTTCATGTAAGTACGTCTCAAGCCCACTTTGATTTCATCCTTCTCAGCGCTTTGAACAAATCTACAGTCACATACACTCACAAAGTACCAGGCCAGTTTGAGACTGACGCTTTTCACTCTCTTCATGGTGGTAGAGAACTAGTTTCTCCCACGTTTTTGGGCCATTATTAAGAGCTTCTTTTGACGAACTTCTTCGTAGCGTAATTGTAGCCCACACATAAGCTGATATCTTAATTTCAGCTCCTCAGCTCCTTTATTTTCAAGACGCAGTGAACGGTGAAGAGTAAATTGCAATCCGCCTTCATTCGTGTGAGACAATGCTCTATTTTTCGCAGTACAAAAAACGCAATTTAGACCATAATTTTAGTGCTCACTGTGAGTTTCCAGATTCCCTTACACAAGAAATCAAGGATAACAGATCGTTCATCATTCACTTGTGAATCTCGTTGTCTAGCTGGAAGCTATCTGCAGTACCTAATTATACATGTTATTAAAATCATGTACTGTTTAACACTGTCTAAGCTCAAGAGTGTTCTCTGATACAGCACCATCATTTAATAAAAATGTTCACCGTTTTGTATGCCGACGGAAAAGAGTTGTCAATGGCGTATGAATGGTTAGCAAACATCATTTATCTTATTAAATTCGCGCAATTGAAATTTGTGGTTCAATATCCCGCTACGAAAACGTCTCCCATATGGTCCTGCTAAATACTTATAACTTGCTAGGTTTAAATCAAGTATCTTACTCTATTTTTCTTAGTTTTACCAAGTATGCAACGAGACAACTGAAAATAGTTATTACCTGGTTTGCATGAGTAAAGGAGCTGCTGGTGACATGTGAATAAAAATCTAATAGCGCATGCGGATCCTGATCTTACTGTCCCTACCTGATGAGTGCAAACAGTACGAAACCGGTCGTGGGGTGTGTGACGGAAAAGCATTAAAATGAATATTTTGGCTAATAGGATGTCATTTTACTTGTTATTCACGTTTGCTTGTTCTGAGCGCAATACTGTCCGAATATCAAGGCCAAAGTAGTGAAATTCCGCTCAAAGGTATTTGCTACATTTTCTTCAGACAAAATTGAAATGAGATCAGCATGTTGTTCAACTATTTTCCATAGCATTAACTTTCATCCAAAATTGGCTCTGATGTCTGTTTTGCACTCCTCTGCTTAGTTTACTGTAAGTTACCCGAAACACCATGGTATGATATGATGGTATAAAAGCAGAAGCCTGATCCAGGCAAAGTGCCGCACAGTCAGAGACTGCACTGTCAGGTTGCCCAGGCCTAGACATATATGAAAGTGGAAATAGAAATAGAAATTGTAGTGAGACTCCAGCGTGTTTCAGCATGCACCTCACTACCGTTGGTCAATCAATTTTGCACGATGTTAGCCGCACAGCACAAAGTACTGCACGATTGCACATCCGTGCATCCGAACCACCATGCAACGGTATCGTTCAGCCTTCCCTGACGGTGCTCTTTATCCACCTCTATATAATGTTACCTTGATTGAGCCTCGCTAATCTACATGAAATTAGTGCAGTCTACAACGAGAACTTGATTGAAGCATAAATTTTCACTTTTATCTCTGTTATCTAAAATAAATATGTGCTTGCATAATTTTCATAAATTATGGTAAGAAAATAAGATCAATTTTTCATTCTATTCAATGAACGGTGCATTGTCATATTAACCTGTTGAACGTAACCAACGTTTGTCAATATTTTCACAGGAGGAACGACGGAAACGAGAGGCAGAAACACTTTTGATGCAACTCATTCCACATGTTCAATCATCGCGGGAAAAATTGGATCCTCTGCCGATAACGGTCAACGATGCTTCGGTATGTTTTCTCGATGATTCTTAGTATTCGATGATTTACAATACATTCGGTGAACTCAATGAGTGATGCATATTCATCACTCAGGGTAAAACGTGGCCAACAAAATCTCTTGCGAAGCGCTTCGCAAGGAATACGGATGGCAAAACTTTTACAAGTTAGAGTAAACATCACTCAACTTTGCGATGACATAGGATTTTCTCAAAAGCGACCGGAAATAATATACGATTATTGTGATTAGTCAAAATCGCGACACCACTCGTTTTCTCACGATAGCAAGGTGGCACACTACAAAATCACATCACCGACTCGCAGTTAATAGTCCAGGGAACGTACCGCACTACTAAAATGTGACTGGTTGAAAAGCAGTTAGCTTCACAATAATCTCAGGGTCGCAATGTAGTTACGAATGCGTATATATGTATGTATAAAATGAATCGGTCATCATGACTGGCATAACTGTTGGGGTAAAATCAGGGTTATCTCGCATACAACCGTCAAGTTTCGATTTGAATATAGCTAAACCATGGGAGTTTACCAAATTGGTTTGTAGGTAATTCCAGAAAAAGCGCACACGCATCGAATAAAAATACCAGCGGCAGTTCCTTTTGGAGTGGTATTTCCGACACGCAACCATGACCTCGAATGTTGTGGGAATTTCGAAGTTGGAATAAGTTATCTAGAGGGTAGGAAACATTAGCAATGAACTTATATACAAGCATAAGATCGCCTCGCATTCTCGTTTGTGAAAGTATCTTCAGGTCTATTCGTTAAAGACACTCGACGAACGGTGCATTATGATAACCATCGTCATGCTAACAGTTTGCTTGCAAGCAAGTGGGCCATGTACGTACGCAGTTTGCATAACATCTTTCGAATGAGTGGTAACTAATTTAGATTACTTTGTACTAAGCTATTGACCCTATGGATACAATTTGAACACAGATAGGAACTGCGCAACTGTTGTAGGAATGTAGCGACATCTATTCGACAAGGTGAACGAAAATGGATTGTCATTGGGCTGTATCAAACTAGGAGATGCGAGCAGACCTGATGAAGCACACGC